>PVIU01009485.1:0-76017 GCA_004026605.1 Ondatra zibethicus
CAGGAGGGATGGGGGTGGGCCTTGGACTTCCAACAGGGCAGGGCACCATGCCCTCTTTCAAGGAAGAAGGGGGAGGGAGGAGGGGTGGGGGGGTAGTGGGAGGGGACCGGGAGAAGGGGAAGAAAGGTAAAAATTTTATTTCTTTAATTATGTTCTTGAATGGAAAAAATAAAACAAAACAATGTATGGAAAAAAAATCCTATCATGTTGAATTTCTCTCATTGCATTAGAGCTAGGAAGGTTATGTCAATTTTGCTGTGGGATTTTTTACTCTCCACATTTGTGTTGAGTTCTTGAGGATATGAGTCACCCATGGTCCTATGCAATAAAGATGCACCCAGAGAGGGGAGAGGGAGGAGAGAGAGAGAAAAAGAGAGAGAGAGAGAATAGTATAGCTGTTGGAAAGGTCATGGGAAGTATAGACTAGAATAGGCTAAAAGAATAGTTTACTCTAAGGGGTGGAGAGATTGCTCAGCAGTTAAGAGCACTGGCTGTTCTTCCAGAGGACCTGGATTCAATTCCCAGACCGACATGGCAGCTAACAACTGTCTGTAACTCCAAGATCTGACATCCTCACACAGATACACATGCAGGCAAAACACCAATGCACATAAAATAAAATAAATAAATTTTTAAAAAGAATAGTTACAGTGTGCCTGGCATATGATGAGAACTGAAAAAGAAAATGTTGGCTATAATTTTTATACAAACTTTTCCATAAGCCCAACAGATAGCTTTGCTGTCTAGTTTTATTTAATCTTTACACAAGCTAAATTATCTAAGAAGAAGGAACCTCAGTTGGGAAAATGCCTCCATAAAATCTGGCTGTAAGCAGGCCTATAGAAAATTCTCTTAATTACTGACTGATGGGAGAAGACTCAGTCTTTTGTGGCTGGTGCCATCCCTGGGCTGAAATCCTGGGTTCTATAAGAAAGCAGGCTGAGCAAGTCAGAGGAAGCAAGCCAGTAAGCAGTACCCCTCAAGGCCTCTGCATCAGCTCCTGCCTCCAGATCCCTACCCTGTTTTAATTCTTGTCTTAACTTTCTTCGGTGATGAATAGCAATGCCAAAGCATAAGCCAAATAAACCCTTTCCCTCCCAGCTTGCTTTTGGTCATGGTGTTTCATCACAGCAAGATAACCCTAAGAGAGTGTCATTATCTATAATACCAGCATGTAGGAGATAGAGGCAGTGTTAGCAGAGAATACAAGTACTCTTTTGCTGGTTCTTAGTCTTGTAGATAAAAGAACTTAAGGAAACTTGAAAACAATTTTTGGGTTTGAGAGAAAAAACAACATGACAGGTAACCTGTAGATTTTGGTAGCTTCCAAGAAGATACCTAAAAGGAAGACAAGAGGTCCTGGTATTTGTGTTAGAGATCAGGAAAACAGGCAGCCTCAGTAACAGAAATTGGAAAGTAGATGCAGGATAGGAAGGGGAACTCTTCAGAGAGCAAGAGTGAGAATGCTCAGAGGGAAGTGAAAAGAAGCCAGGGACCCTTTCCTCTTCTTGTCATAAATAGTGGGAAATGATGTGTTTGTGCTGTATACTGTGCTATACAGAAGTGATTGTAAAAGTTCTTTACCTAACTACCTGATACTGAAATTGAGAGCTAAGACTTTCTTAAATCAAACAGCAAATTCAATTGATTGAAATCTGGAGGTTTGAACTCATAAACAACCCAACTGAGAGTCTGGGTATTCTTTCTATTTATTTACTTATTTACTTATTTATTTATTTATTTGTTCATTCATTCACAAAGAATGAAAAACCAGGTGCAATGTTTCAGGTTCTTCCCACTAGAACCAGTTCCCTTCACCACTGTCCAAAAAGAAGTTGTAGCACTGACCTAACACATTTCAGTAAATGCTGGCATATCATGTGAACTCATCTGGAAACCAGAGACCCCTGTGAATGCAACAAAAAAGTCAGGCTAAGATGCCATTTCCAGAGCTCTCAGTGCAGCATCAGTACCTTTTCTTTTGGGGTCATTTGTTTGGATGTTCAGACAGGGTCTTATTATAGCCCAAGCCGGCCTTCAATTTAATATATAACTAGGTTTACCTTAATTTCAATCTTCCTACCTCTATCTCTGAAGTTCTGGGATTACTGGGGATGTACCAGCACACCTATAAACCCGCACTGCTTTGTGACAATATATCCACATCTGGTCTCATCTTGCATGGAATTGCAGCACAAACAGAGCCATGTATCTTGTTGGTGTTGACTGACTGGACAATAAGACAAGAAGATCCCAAGTCCATGTCTAAACATTGTTTTAGAGCTTTATATTTAAGACTAGAGAAACTGTATCTTGTTCATACTGAAACCAAGCATAAGAAAAATTTAATTCCAAAACTTGATCCTAGTAAAGAGGAAGTTTGAAGCCAGGCTAGACAATTTTTTGGAAACTGTATCCATCACAGGGTTCTTGCCGAGTGTATGTGAGGCTCTAGCACTGGAAGAGGAAAACAAGGGAAACACGAAGCACACAGGCTTGAAAGAGTAACATGGAAGGTGATGCATACTCAGGTGAGTTCCTTTTCATTCATTTTAAACTTATGTTTTCTTCTTTTAATAGCCTGCACCAGAGGTTTTGAAGTTTGGTGATCATCAGAACCACTTGGAAGTCTAATGAGGCTTGAGCATTCTGAGGCTTGCATCTGGGACGCAGATTCCTTTCATCTGGGCTTCCCCAAGAATCAGCAATCTGTGATTCTGTCCTTGAATAGAACAAAGATATAATATTTTCCTTGCTGGAAGAAGTGACTCCAAGTTGCTATGTAAATTCTTATTACTTTTTATGACTGGATAACTTAGAACTGTTTCTCAATCTAAATTATCCCATGGAACAAAAAGTAAATTCATTCTCTTAGAGTTGAGATAAGTCATGGGGATGGTGAGGAGGAGGCACAACAGAAACATGGAATTTAATTCCTGGAATCTTTTAATATAAAATAACAACTCATTTTAAAGAATATAGCAGTTTAATTTATGCCAAATATGAGTGTCCATGATCTAGAACATGGAGTCAAGTTATCTTGAGACACCTGGTGTACTGGGAACAAGGTTACATGATGTTTTGGGTTTTGAGACAGAGTCTCAGATAACCCAGACTGACCTGTTGTGTTGCTGAGGATGGCCTTAAGATCTTAATTCTCCTGCCTCTACCTTACAGTTTCTGGGATTACAGGCATATATCAACACATCAAACTTTTACATGAACTTTTATAGTCACAGAACAAAAGAAAGTCATAAATTATGGCCTTGACTATTATATGGCTATGTCCTCAGGTAGGCAACTGCAGCATGACATGGGGATTTCCTTTAGATCTGACTGAGATAGTGTGTCCTTCTTAACTTCAGTGCTGGTAGGAGTTGAGATATTACACCAAATACAGAAGCTGATAGAAAATGTCTATTACAAGAGTACAGATAACTTTGGCTCTTTATTTGCAACATTCCATTTCTCCACAATTACAAAAGCCTAGTAAACTAAGGACAAAGAGTGTACAGTCTCCAATACACAGCAACTTCTTTAGGGAACTTCAGTTCACAGATGCCACTCAGGGAAGCTTAGAATTTGCAACCCCTTTCCTTGGAATTCCAAGTTTTCTAGTACAGAACAGGACTTCTTCTAAATTTTCCAAGAAAATTGAGTAGTCTTGTTTGTTCTTTGTTTCCAACTTTTTGAGAACTTGAATTGAGAATGGATGTTAAACTTTGTCAAATACTTTTGTGCATATAACCACAAAGATGTTGCAGGTTTTATTTCTGTTTTGTTAAATATGGTGACCTAAACTGTTTGACATTCAAATATTTATGCAACCTCACATGTCTAGGACAAACACACTTTGTTATGTTATATTACCTTTTAAAATACATTCCTGGGGCCATAGAAATGGCTCAGTAGACAAAGGAGCTTGCACCACACCTCATGGCCTGAGTTCGATTCCAGGGATCCACCTGGTAGAAGGAGAAAACCAACTTCCACATGTTGTCCCCTGACCTCCAAATGCATACCATGGCAAACATATGATGCATACACTCATAAACACAAATAAAGAAATATTTTAAATGTGTTATTGAACTTAACTTACATTTTGGAAATAATTTTTGTGTTGAGATAGAGATGTAGGTCAGCTGTTAGAACATTGTCTAGCCTGGACAAAGTTCTGGACTTAGTCTTCAGCACTGCATAACCCTGGTATAGGGCCGTAGGCCTTGAATCCTACCAATCTCAAAGAAGAGCCAGGAGGATCAGAAGTTCAAGAGCCATAACTATATAATGAGTTTAAGACCAGTCTCTTTCAAAAAGTAAAAGAATTTTTGTGTCTATGTTCATGAAGACTATTAATCTATAGTTTTTATTGTAAATTTTTTGTCTGATTTTGGTATCATGTTTATACTTGCCTCATAAATTTCTGATATTCGTGTAAGGTTAGTGTTGTTTCTTCCTCAAATATTTGAAAAAATTCCTAACACTAAGTTCTGCCTCGCCTGCAGGGAGCAGCACTCCAGATATCAATTCAGTTCTTTCAGATACCACTAGTACATTTATGGTTAAAAGATACCATTTGAGTAGAATATATAGGCAAATATGGGACTTTCTATCTTTTTTTCTTTTGTGATTTATACTCCTCACTTTCCAGTATTTTTTTTAGTTTCCCCAACCCTGGCTATCTGGTTCTTCAAGACAGGAGGGAAAAGATAAGCAATATTTGCACAATATTGCTTGTACAAAGATCTCCAATGGCAACCATTTTCCAGCAAATGATTTAATATCATTTTTCTTTATGGGTGAATAAAACTCCACTGTGTTATATACCTTAGTTACTGTTCCATTGCTGTGAAAAGAAACCATGATGGAGACAACTTTTGTAAAAGAAAGCATTTGATTTGGACTTGCTTAATAGTTTTAGAGAGCAAGGCCATGATCATCAGTGTGGGAAACAGAAAAGCCGATATTATAGTAATAGCTAAGAGTTTTACACTCTGATTTGCAGGTAGCAGACAGAGAGAGACTGGGCCTGGATTGTGCTTCTGAAAACTCAAGTCCTATTCCCAGTGACACATCAACTCCAATAAGGCCACACCTCCTAATTCTTCCCAAACTCTTCCACTAACTGGTGTCTAAGCATTCAAATATATGAGCCTGTAGGGCCATTCTCTTTCAAGCCACAATACTATACAAGCCATATATTTCTTTACTAGTTCATCAATTAATAGATAACAATTAGCTGATTCTAAATAGCGTTACAGAAAACACGGATGTGCAGGTATCTCTGTATGAACTTACAGTTCTTTGAGCATATACTCAGGAATGGATCATGTGGTAGGTTCTACTTTTAGTTTTGGAGGAACCTCTATAATGATTTCCATAGTGCTATAACACTTCACATCTCCATCAGCAGTAAATAAGGGCTCCTTTTACCCCACACCCTCACCACCATCTGTTGTTTTCACAATGATAGGTATTCAGACTGAGGGATGAAATATCAATATGGTTTTAATTTACATTTCTCTGATCCCTAATGATGTTAAATATTCTTTATATGTTTTGGGCCATTCATACTTCATCTTTTGAGAACTGTCTGCTCATTTCATGAGCCAATTTATTGGTTGAGTTGTTTGGGTTTTTAGTATTTAGTTCTTAAAAGTTCTCTATGTATCCCATTCTGTAGGCCATTTCTTCCTCTGATTGTTTTCTTTGCTATGTAGAAGCTTTTTAATTTCATAAACCCCATTTGTCTATTATATTATTTTCTGAGCTATGAGTCTTTTTCTAAAAGGGTTCCTATGACAAATCTTGAAGTGTTTTCTCTGTTTTCTTCTAATGGTTTCAGAAGTTCAGGTCTTAAAGTATTTAATCCACTTTGAAGCATTTTTTATTGGGATATAGTTTAATTTTGGTTTTTTTTTGGGGAGGGTTGGGAGGGTTTTTGTTTTGTTTTTTTGTTTTGGTTTTTTGAGACAGGGTTTCTTTGTTGTTTTGGAGCCTGTCCTGGAACTAGCTCTTGTAGACCAGGCTGGCCTCCAACTCACAGAGCTCTGCCTGCCTCTGCCTCCTGAGTGCTGGGATTAAAGGTGGGCACCACTTCCACCTAGCTTATTTTTCTAAATGCAGATAACCAGTTTTCCCAGCAATTTGTTGAAAAGACTGACTTTTCTCCAATATATGATTTTCATATTTTTGTCAAAAATCTGGTAGGTAGTGATAGCTGTGTGGATTCTCTATTTATTCCATTGATCTACATGTCTCTTTTTTTGCCCCAACCATGCTGTTTTATTCTGACACAACACACCTTAGTCCCTGAATGGTCAATCTATAGGCATGTACTACCATGCCCAGCCTATTTCAATTCTAATATTTGAGAAGTTCAGACTATTTCTCCAATTATTTTCCTCAAAATACAAAAATGTAGGAGTTTGAGTTGCAGTCTTAGCTGCTCCAGCTACCTGGTTTTTATAATGCTGAGAAGGTGTTTTCACCAGTCTGGCCCACTTTCCTATCCCATTAAATGGAGGTAGATATATCTTACAGCAAGCTGCAGGATCACAGGGAATTGCTATGGTATATAGGCACAGTACCCCCCACACACATACAGCAGGTGATGAGAACATGCTTACCTGACTCAGACAGCTGCTGCTGCAAGCTTTCCACTCTTCTTATATGACCCAACAGCTTCCACGACATATCAAAATGAAAATTCCAGCCCTTCCAGTCACTTCTCCAGCCTTCTCCTCTCACTGTTTCTAATAACCAGTTACCACAGAAAGTTGAATACGTTTGGCTCAGTATAGTTTTCTGAGCTGCTTTCCTCCTTGCCTGCTCCAGACACTTGCTTACCTCAATAAGACCTGTAAACTAAACTCTCACCTGAAGAAGCTTTCTTCCCTGAGAGTTAATCCTCTGTGTTAGCAAGGATTTGAGCTTCCAGAATTTTTGGCCTTCCAGAATGTAACCTCAGTATTATTTTGCTTTATTTGCCTGTACTCTCACCTTTTCTGGCTGTCCCAAGATAGAAAAAAAATTTCAATGCAAGCCTTTTATCAAGATCTATGCACCTTATGAACAGAAAAATGAGAGAGAATTGAAAAAGTGAAAGGAAACAGAGGGGCGTGAGAAAGGGAAGACAGACAGACACAACACTCTCTCGTCATTTATTGAATAATGACATTGAGTAAATGCTCTCTAGCCCTATACTGAGCAATTGAATGAATGAATCTGGGCACATGAGCCCTTCTGTATATAAGAAACTAAGGCTTGGAAAGGTTTAAAACATTGGCACAAAGGCACAATAGTGGGACCCGCTTTGGTTTCAAGTCTTTCAGTCCAGTTCCACTTCTCTTTTCACCTCCATCTACTGTGAACTTGAGCTATCTTAGGACTTCACAGTTGCCAGTCTACCAGGAGAAGGGGGCTTATGGCAGAATATAAATCAGTGTTGCATGACCTTGGGCAAGAAAATGGGAAAGAGAAACATTCCTTAATGACAATGTAATGGCCCAATTCTCAATCTTGTTATAAATAGTTCACCAATGAAATCTGGCCCATGGACCTTACTTTTTTGTAACATGGGTCCTAATGATCTCTATTCCAACCATATGGATTTAAACCCCACATGTCTATCATTTCAGATGCTGTCAGTATCCCTGCCTCCTGGGTCCAAATGGAGTCCTCTACAGTCTCTGAGTATGCCTACTCTTATGAGGATGACACTCAGAGTACGCTATGTGTGAGAAAGATCCACTTTGCAAAATTATTCACTGCTGTCTTGTACTCTCTGGTATTATTCCTCAGCCTGATGGGTAACAGCCTGGTTTTCTGGGTCTTGGTGAAGTATGAGAATCTAGAGTCACTCACCAATATCTTCATCCTCAACCTGTGTCTCTCAGATCTTATTTTCTCCTGCCTGCTGCCTGTGTGGATCTCAGCACAATTTCAGAATTGGTTGCTAGGTGACTTTCTCTGCAAGCTCCTCAACCTGATCTTCTCCATCAGCCTCTACAGCAGCATCTTCTTTCTTACCATTATGACCATCCACCGCTACCTGTCTGTAGTGAGCCCCATATCAACTCTGGGCATCCATTCCGTCCGCTGCCGTGTGCTGGTGATCACATCTGTGTGGGCAGTCAGCATCCTGTCCTCCATCCCTGAAGCTGTCTTCTACAAGGTGGTTGACTCACAATGTAATTATCCTGAATATCGTGGGTTGTTGGTCTCAGTCTACCAGCACAACATCTTCTTCCTCCTCTCCATGGGGATCATCCTGTTCTGTTACATACAGATTCTCAGAACCTTGTTTCGTTCAAAGTCCAGACAGAGGCACCGGACAGTCAGGCTCATCTTCACCGTCGTGGTGGTATACTTCCTCAGCTGGGCTCCTTACAACCTCACCCTCTTCCTAGAGACACTGGAGAAAACTGGAATCATGCAGCAGACCTGTAAGAGCAAGAAGCAGCTAGACATGGCTAAGTTCATCTGCCGCCATTTGGCCTTCTCCCACTGCTGCTTCAACCCAGTGCTTTACGTCTTTGTTGGGGTCAAGTTTCGAAGACACCTAAAAAGTCTTCTCCAGCAGGTCTGGCTGTGCTGGAAGAAGACATCCAGCCCTGTCCCACCCTCCTACTCCCCTGGTGCATTTACATATGAGGGCCCCTCCTTCTACTGAGAGGAGAAGATGGCACATAGCACAGAGGTGACTAAGGAAGCTGGAGGAAGGCAAGGAGAAGTGGATGAGAAAGGAGCACTGCAGAAGACACAACAGTGGAGATGCCAGGGGTGTGGACATGACAGCTGTGGGAAAGTGGCTTCCAGCTGGGCAATCTAAAGCAATACTTCCTGGACTTGGTTCATCATTCATTCTCTCACTTAGACATAGATTGCTTATCAGTGATTGATCAGAAGATCCTAAATAGAAGGATTTCCAGACAGTGGGGAGGCTCAAACTCTCAGTATGTGTTAATGAGGTTGCTGGCACATAAGATTGTCCAACTGGTTTGGGTTTTGTTTGTTTGTTTGTTTGTTTTGGTGGTGTCTGGTTCTGTGCTTCTTACAACTTCTGGAGAAAATGTCTTCAGGACAAGAATAATTACATCCTCAAATAAGTACAGTCACAATGAAGTCTAGACCATAAAATCCCATTAAATTGAAAAAAGTTCTGTATTCTGGCAACAGCTGCTAACACACAAACTAGTTTTGAAATATTTACCCCATAATTGAATACAAATGTGCTCCCATCTGCACTAAGTAATTATTTAGACAATACAAAGATGAATAAGATATTGTTGCTAACACCAGTACATCCATGAAAGTTTGGATAAAGCAAAGATCACTTAACAAAGGTATGCCAGTTGAAGATCCCACTGTCATTTCATCTCTTCCAGACTGAGAGAAAGCTGACTTCCTACCATCTGGAAGATAGTGCCAGCATTCCCCTTTTGATCATTCTCCAAAGCTGAATCTTCCTCAAGCACTGCATCCCTTCTCCCTAAGCTGCCAGAGCCACGTCCTCTAGATTCCGTCTTTCCAGCTTATTCTCATAATCACAAACCCATGACTTCATCTCTACAATGACCTCTACTCCACAGTGCCTTCCTGTTGCTTGCTTTTTTTCCCCCTCTGTTCCATCTTCCTCCTCCAGAAAACTGCCTGCTTGGGATTTTCCTTTGATTTACATGTTTTTCTTTGAAACTTTAATAAAATTGTCCTCAAGAATCCTTCTGAGTTATTTCTTAAATTCTTTTATTAATGAAACTAAGAACCCCAAGAGAGAACCCAGATCTCCCTGGTAATATAAGGTGACTCCACCACAATGCCCCTTGGGACAGTTTGAACTATTATGTCTGCATCCATGGCCAGAGGTAGAACTCAGATCCTGTTCTTTCAACCAAAAATAAATAAATAAAATCATATAACAGTAGATTTTAAAGAATTAACGAAAAATAAAGCCATAAAATAGCTATGCTTTATCAGGAAGAAGCAACTTTCAAGGGGATAGAGAGATGGCTCAGCAGTTAAAAGTACTGGCTACTCTTCCAGGGGACCCAGGTTCAGTCCCCAGAACACACCTGGTGGCTCACAACCATTTTTAATCCCCAGTTCCAGTGCTGGATAATTTTTTCGTATGCTGCATGAAGATAGGGCTCTGTCCTTCTGATGCACCTTCTGATTGGTTTAATAAAGAACTAAATGGCCAATAGCTAGGCAGGAGAGGATAGGCGGGACTTCCAGGGAGAGAAACTCTGGGAAAGAGTCTGATGAGGGGGATTCTCCAGCAGACCCAGAGGAAGTAGGGCATATGGTACTGAGGAGAATTTAAGGAGCCACATGGCAGAACCTAGAGTAATATAAATGGGTTAATTTGCATTTTAAGAGCTAGTTGGGAACAAGCCTAAGCTAAGGCCTGAAAAGTTTCTCCACCCTGACAAGCCTCTCCACTGACCCAGCAATCCAAATCAGACCAAATCAAACTAAATTAGAAAAGGTACAGGTTTAATAAGTAAAATGAGTCTGGATGAATTTCCAGCTCCCCAAGAGAGGAGATGGGAAAGAGAGACCAAAACCCACGTGTCTATTTTCTGGGGGGCAGTTTAAATACCCTGTGGGAGTGGTCATGAGCATCTCTAGAGGAGGAGTCATGTTTGGTGGGCTTTCTGAGATGAGGCAGGGTCTGGGGAGAGAGAGGTGGGGGGATGGGGATTGAGGTGGAGTATAGTGGCATTTCATTTGTATTTTAATAAATAAAATTTGCGTGAGGGTCAGAAAAGTAAAACAGCCACACTGGCCAACTTTACAGACCAGGCAGCAATGACACACACCTTTAATCCCAGTAGCCACACTAGCTTGTCCTAGAAACCAGGTGAAAGTGGTGCACACCTTTTATCTCAGAACTAGAGAGAACTATATGATGGGAAGAGACAACTCTCAGTCTCATTCTGATATTTCTGGAGGCAGGATTGCCATTTTGGACCAACGTCAAGGTAAGAACCAGCCGCTGGCCGCTTTGCTTTTCTGGTCTTCAGGTTGAACCTGAATTTCTGTCTCTAAGTTTTTATTAATAGTGCTTCACTCCTTTGTTAACAGAAAAGGGAATCATTTCTGTCAGGAGGCTCCTTTTTATTCCCATTAACAACCTGCCTACTCCATCAAGTTAGTATGTTATCTCATATACATCTCATGTAAAACATGAAAATAACTAAGAAATCTTTGTTCCCCCCCCCCCCCCCCGGGCAGTGGTGGTGTATGCCTTTAATTCCAGCACCTGAGATAGCAGAGACAGGCGGCTCTCAGTGAGTTTGAGGCCACCTCGTGGAGCATGCCGGGAGTCGTAGTCAGAGTGCACCGGCCCGTGACACCTGATGGAAGTTGTAGGCCATCCGTGGAGCATGCCGGGAGTCGTAGTCCGCGCACGCTCTCGGTATTCTGTGCGCTTCATGGCCGCTGGCACTACGCTCTTCTACTCTTTCGCTCGGCCCTAGAAAGTTTCGTTTCTGCCCGGCGGTGGACCCACGAGCGTGTAAGTGCCGCGGGCGGCCGGAGAGACTTCGGGTACACTAGGGACGCTCTGGACCCCGGCTCGGAGGCTTCTCTGGGGCGTGGGTAGTCACCTGTTGCCGAGGCTGTCCCCTCCCACCCAGGGCGTCCGTCGCCTCGGGAGAACCCTCTGGTCTGAGGACCTGGTTTTAGTGCCCGGGCTGTCTGTGGGGTCGGCTAAAAAGACCTTCAACACTGTTGAACTAGCAGAGGGGCCACCCTGTGAGGCAGAGCCTCGGCAGTACCCCAGAAACCCCTGACACAGGAGCTAAAGCCTAGAGTTCTCGCGGGCTTTGGGGCTTAGTCTTCAGGAAGCCAACTCCTCCTCTTTGCAAGACTGCTGATGTCCCTTCGATGCAGGAAGGACAGTTTGTTCCTTTCAGTGTCCTCGCTGAACTTACCCACTGCCCTTGTGCTCAGGTTCAGGATCTCAAGGTAGCTCTGCGGTGAAGTTTCTGGAAACACCTGTAGGACAACTTAGTGTATCTAGTGTGGTAGCACCAGGCTGAGAGCTTGTCCTGTTGGCACCCAGGCTAGGGGTGAGGGTGGGGGCGGGGCGATGTCCTATTTTTATAAAAGAGTAGAACATGTGGTAACACTGAAGCCACATAGCTTCCTATTAATGCACTTAACGATTCCCTGCGTCACTGTTCAGTGTTTCCACTGCTGTCTCTCCTCAGAAAACCAGCACTTGTTGATATTGCCTAGGTTGATCAGAGTCTTTCTGACCCTCTACTTATCTGACTTACCTTAGCGTTTTTCTTTCCAGACAGAGAAATGGGTCAGGGGCTTTTAGAGGCAGAGGATCAGTGCTTAATCTACTTACAAGCCTCTCTCAGCAATGGGCCTTATGGTCTGAGGCAAGGTTAATTCCTCTGCCATCTGCCTGCTGCTGCTGGATGCAGGGGAAGGATGTTGAGCCACAGGTTTGTGTCTTTAGTGTTGTAACCTTCTGGATCGAATTGCTGCCCCCTGACCCTCTGGCTCTTTGACAACAAGTTCTGTGTTGAAATGCAGAATAGTAGTAATGGGTCAGGATTGTTAGCATCCTGGAAATCAGCACAGTGCTAACTTTTGGCCTCCTTTTTCTAAAAGGATCTGAAAAGACTATTGCTTTAGGAAACAGGGTTTATCTGCTATTGCTTAGTGTTCATCTCTGCATATATCACTTCATTTATTTAGAAAATTATTTATTTTATAAGAAAATAGGTAAAGTATGCAGTCCATATGTGTGTCATCCATATGTGTATGTGTGTGTATCTATATGTTCTTAATATTTTCCTTTATTTTTATGGTTGCTTTAGAATTTGGAAATGGTCTCGGGTTCCTTTGCCCCTTACAGCAGGGGCTACAATACCAGGAATGGCTAAGAGCCAAGTGTTTAGCCCAGTTCTTTAGGGTGAAATAAAAGACACCACTTGTAATAGCAAGATCATCAATAACATCTGGTGGCCTTGACCTATGTTGGTCCTTGAGACTGGAGGCCTGCTGCCTTCAGAACACAGAGTACTCAAGAAATGTCAGCCCCTAGTCCTGGCTTCCCATGCTTTACAGGGGAGGGTTAGATGATCCGTCATCTCTGATTTCTGGAGATTCCAAAAGCAAGATATTGATAACTCAAAACTGGAGTGTATCAACATGAGCTAGAGGAAGTGTGTTCTAACTGTGATCTCATGGTGGAAACTGCTGGTAGATTTCAAGAATTCAGAGTCACATTCACTGCTAGCATGCCCTGGCAGCAGAAAGGGTCATATCTAGGGTTGGTACTTTTATAGGTATCTATCAGAGGTACCTATAATAAGAGGACAGTTGTCTGTGTTGATGTTGACATCTGATCACCTATGTGGCTATTACATTCCTGCTTCTCTCAAGTAGCATTTGAACTTCAATTTGAGTAGTCCTTTAGGGTAAAAATTAGGATGTTTCTGTGGATCTACACATGGAAAAATACTGCCTACTTTCTAGTTACTCTTTGATGAGTCACCAGAATTAACTGAAGTGTCTATATCCTAAGAACATGGCCCATCCAACTCCCATTCCCCAACATTGGAGCCACTTAACCTGGTGCTTATAGTGGCCACCAATGGTCCTTTTCGTTCATGAGGCTCTTGGTCATTTGAACAGCACCAAAGGACCATTTTCATTTGGTTCAGGTCATAGTGGTAAGGATGAGGATATATGCACACTGTGGTTCAGAGGAAAAGCGTAGGAGAATCTGTGGTTTCATTACCAATACTGTGGCCTAGTGGTTGGTTTCAGTACCTATGGGCTGGCCTACCCAACCAATAGCCTTAGGTACTGCACCTTTGGCCTGAGGGGATATCACATTCAGGGATTTCTTAGCATCCAAAAACCTTGAACCAAAAGAGTTGTCCAAGCAAACTTTTCATATGCTTGAAGCTAGGCCAAGAGCAGAATTCCTGAAGAGATTCAGTGTAAGTCTGTACAGTTGAAACTAATGATGGTCAGTTGAAATGAAACTGTAAAGAATTTGCTGAAGCTGAAGGTATAGCCCTGGATGGGTTTTAGTTTTGATTTTTTTTGAGACAGGGTTTTTCTATATTACAGCATTAGCTGTCCTGGAACTTGCTTTGTAGACCAGGTTGGCCTTGAACTCACAGAGATCCTCCTGCTTCAGCCTCCCAAGTGCTGGGATCAAAGGTATATGCTACCACAACAACTAGCCCTGGATGTTTTTTCCAGGACAACAGAAGACTTGGTCAGGAACATGGAGAAGATACTTTAAATCTTACAAAGTTAGCTGTTGTGAACATCTGTTCTTTCCCTTTCCTACTTTGTCCAAGCATAGCAATTCTTAATCTTCATGTGAAAGATAAAGGTTACCCCCCTCACATCCCTCCTCCCGCACTACATCTGAAAAACAGGATACAAAGTGGTCAGATAACTTCAAGTGAGCTAAATGTACATTGAGTCTCATCTAACCATGCCATGATCCTCATCACATTATTTGTTGAATAATAAAGTTCACATAAACAGTCTAAAAGTCTGAACAGGGTACAAATGGACAGAACTCACCTACGCCTGATAAGGGAAAGTGTTATGTCAATTGCCCCTTGTTCAAGCTTCAGCCACCCTGGGTCTTGGTTTTATTCTTTTCCTGTCATGTCCCAGAGACACACCAGAGCCTAGACTCTAGATACCACCCCACCCCAGTCTGCCTAGTTGATATTGTTAGATCCACACATCTGGGAATGGAAAATGACTCTGGGGAATGTGTTGCCTGTTAGGCCACCACAACAAAATGCCACAAATTAGGCTTAAACAACAGAAACTTATTTTGCTGCAACTGTGGGGTCCTAGGTAAAGACTTGACTGGTCCTGAGGCCTCTTCATTTGCATCTGGCCACTTTCTCACTATATTCACATGTCTGTAGTGTTTTATGTGTTCGTAGTTCCCCTTACAAAAAAAAAAATTGGATCAGGACCTATCATCAAAACTTCATTTAATTGCAGATATTTTTCCACTAAAGACCCTGTCTTCAAATACAATCACGTTCATCCTAAAACCAGGTAGTAGACACAACACTGCCCCTAGCAAGAAGGTTAGGTTACTGGGGACCAGTAGTGGGTGTACTAATTATTGTTTTGGATCAAGTACTGATTTCTGAGGAAGAGTTTTTAGGGAACAAGCTGTGATACACACTTCTTTTCTGTCCAAAGTAAGACCAGAAAGACTAGAGGATTTGGTTGGGGGAAGGTTTAGGGAGCATGAGGCAGAGCTCAGTCTTGATAATGGGCACAGAGCATTGAAACCTGGTGCTAGAGCCTTGACTCTGGGTAGTTCAGGCCAACACAGCTAAGAAAAGATTAGTAGGCAGTCCTGTCACCCCAGAAAATGGGGCCATATGTCCCAGACTAAGATGTGAACTACAGGTCTTAGAGAAATCCCCTAAGCACTCAGAACATTGTGGGTCTGTTTATACAGGCTAGGGTAGAGGACATACTCCTAGTCCATCCCTGAATTATGTTATTCCACTCATTCTTGGAATAGTAGTTCTGTAAGACTCTCACAATAAGGATAATATAATCTCCACAATTACATGGTGGGTTTTTTATGCACATAATTTGTGCTCAACAAGAAAACATTTTAAAATTGAAGAAGTAGAACTTTTTCCTGATTTTTATTTTATTTTGATATTATAATATAATTACAACAGTTTTCCTTTTCCTTTCCTCCCTCCAAACCCTCTCCTATACCCCTCTTTGCTGTCTTTCAAATTCCTGACCTCTTCTTTCATTGATTGTTGTTACGTGACATATGTTCCTAAATATAACCTGCTCAGTCTGAGTAACATTACTCATATGAATGTTTTCAGGACTGACCACTTGGTATTGAATAACCAATTGGTGTGCTCTTCCCTGGGAAAGACTGTTTTCTCCGTTCTCAGCATTCTCTAATAGCTGTAGTATGTACAGTTGAGGCCTTATTGGCTTTCCCATGTCCACTTTGACGTTCTTTGTCGTTGTTCACATTTAAGCAGACATGTTGGTGAAACTCGGTGTAGCTTCTACATCACTGGGAGACACAGTCCCGAATCCCCTGCCTCTTACAATGTACCCTGAGCCTTATGTTCACGAGTTATTTCGTAGATGTAGCCATTGGGACTGGGCTCCACAACTGTGCATTTAAATTGGTTGTAGTTTTCTCTAGTGGTCTCCATCTGTTGTAAAAATTTCCTTGATGAGGGATTAAGACCACACTTATCCATTGTATAAGGACAAATGTCTAGATTGTTGAAAGTTTGCCCATGTTTCCACTATTTAAAATATTGTTTTTTACTTTTTGGCATATTTTAATTCCCCAAGGTTTTGTTTGGTTTATGTACTGAAGATCTATATTGTCTTATTCATTTGCAAGTAACTTACTGAGAATTCTTCATAAACCTGAACTATACTAGGAACTGGGGAACTATGAACAATGGAGTTATAGGACAAGTAGGAAGAATAATGATTAACAGGTAAAGTACTGTCATATAAATAGTACAAAGAGCCATAGAAGAAGAATGAGACTCTGCAACAAAGACTTAGAATAATGAGCACTGGACAATTTGTTTTCATCAAAGTATTTATCAGGCCTCAAATGATTTTTCTGATTTATAAGACATGGAGACATGTCCGTTTTTTTCCATTGTACTAAATTCCTAAATTCCTAAAAGCCAAGATTCCTTACCACCACTGTTGTTCACAGTTGTAACACCCCTACTCCTGAACGAAACCGTCTTCCTTAATAATTGTGCCCAAAAATACTGCTTGTTAGCACCAGAGGTTACCTGAGCTTCCTCAAGGCCATGCTTAGTGGCTGCTGTCCTTTGGATGTGACAGTACCCCATAGCCTCAGGTGTTTGGACCCATATCCCTTACTTGACAGAGCTGTTGGGGAAGGCTGTGAATCCTTTGGGAGGTGGAATCTCACTGGAGGAAGTAGATCACCTGAGGCAAAACTTGAGGTGTTCATTTCCTGTTCACTCTGCTTTCTAAATGCTCACCAGCCAGCCTTCAGGTCATCCTGCCTTTCTTGCTGTGATAGAATATATCTGCTTGAATTGTAATCCAGAATCAATCCCTCCCCCTTAAATTGATTTTGACAAGTGTCTTCTAGGAACAATGAGGAAAGTATGAGGGACAGTGTCGTATACTGTCAAGGACTCAGTTCTCAAATTGCAGTCATCTACACTGATCCTTTGACATTCTGGTCGAGCAAAGACCCTGGAGGTTGTGCCTTTGCCATCTGCCATTCCCTCACCTTGGTGACATGAATCTTTGTTAGGGACCAGTCCATTGTTCATTGTTGAAGTAGTTCTGGGAACATGTCTCATCCTTACCTCCTAGATGTTTTCTCTGGGCTTTCCAGCAGTGGAACTATGGCTCTGGCCCCAAGGACAGACATGTAGCCTTTTCCTTGGAGCCACTGTCTATTTTCTTTAAAAGACATCTGGAGGGACTAGGAGATGGCTCAGCAGTTAAGAAGTTCCCAGCATCCACATGTCAGCTCACAGCTGTCTGTAACTACAATTCTAGGGGTCTGACACCCTCCTAAAGATATACAGATAGAGCGAAACACCAATGCAGTAAATAAGACACCAAGGCAACTGTCCTGGGCTCAGATCTTTCTGACCCTGTTCTGAATCCATGGGCCAAATTGTGGCTGGTTTGTTTGTGCTTTAGGGAAATGACTAAGGAACTTCTTATAATTGTTGAGAGGGAAGGGGCCAAGAGAAGATTCAAGAAACAATCGCAGTGTCATAAATCCTCATTCCCTCTAAAAGAATGATTGCAAGAGGGAGGGTTTAGAAAAGGTGTTTCAGACATGCAGCTGGGAAATACTTTAATTATAGGTCCAAGGAGTTGGGTCACCTAATGAACCTTTGCTCACATGTGCTGTAATACCTGCCCCTGTGCTGGGCCCTGGAAACCCCACAGAGTACCATAGTCTCTTAGCAAAGTTCTGGTGAGGGTGGCCTGCCTGCTCACCAACAGTTTCCATTTCAAGCCAGTGGGGCCTCCTGGTCTTGAAAGGTACAGGTACCAATCAAAGGCATCTATCTCTGTTGTTTGTGACCAGATACACACTGCTGGGTGTGTTGAACCAGGCCAAGGCTATTTACTCTTCCATAAAGGCCATCTGCCTTTTGACATCATTTATTTCTTTTGATCAAAGTGGAATTTACAATTGTTTCATCTTGTTTGGGACTGGGAGGAATCCAGCTATACCCTGTTCTCTGTGGGTCATTTCCTAGTTGTTGTCTTAGGAAAGTATGGCAAGGTTGACCCCACATCCTAGTACCTCCCCCTTGTGATTCTCCTTGGTGTGGCTCCTCAGACACTGGTAGTCACACCTGAGCCAGTGGGGCCTCCTGCAGTGTTGCAGGCAACACTGTGACTACTAAGTCATTTGAACCATGGTGTAAGTAAGCTCTAGGCTGAGTGAGTATCTTTGCTTCTTAGTTTGGGATTAATATATTGTATGTGATGTGTATAGCATGTAGGGCATCTGGGCAGGTGTAGCGTTCATGGAAATCAGAGATCATCCTTATCTCTAAAGAATACCTTGGTCATGTCCAGAAACTCAGTACTTGGTCCTAGGAAAAAATAATAATTTTTATATGTATTTAGTCTCTTCTTTGCCAGAAAGCTGAATAGCTTAAAGCATTTGAAGGTCACCACAATATGAAGAACTGTATTAAAGGGTCATAGCATTAGGAAGGTTGTCGTAAACTCTGGAAAATCAGCATGTGAAATCAGTGATGGGGAACAGCTCACCCTGTGACCTGGGAACTTGATACCAACCAAGTACAACCAAAATTGGGTCCCATAGGGAATGCCATGGACATGTTGTGCCGTGAACAATGGGCAGCAGCTCTCAAGTACCACAAAGTTTAGTTGTTGTGTCTGTCTGTCTGTCTGTCTGTCTGTCTGTCTTTCTGTCTGCTTGTTTGTTTGGGACAGGGTCTCATTATGTAGTCCTGGCTGACCTGGAATTTGCTATGTATACTAGGTTGGATTCTAACTCACAGAAATATACTTGTTTCTGCCTCCTGAATGCTAGGAGTAAAGGTGTGCACTACCACACCCAGCTCAGCTGCAAAATCATAAAGGAACCCATTTTTGTGTTTATACAGCCTCCTTGTGCCAAGATCTTGGTTTAGTTGACATACATCTTTTCCTTAAGGCCAGATTCCAAATAGCTAGAATCCAGGAAATTCAGTGGGTTGTGTGATACACACATGGTCCCATCCTCAGCCTGGATGTTAGCCACAGTCAGTTCTTACCTCCTTCCCAAGCACCCCTCCCCCAGAAGCGCGCACCTCAGCCTCATTTACCCCTTATTTTGCCTGTATATACAGCCATGGGCTTCATGAAATAAGGGTGCAGACATCTTCCTTCATGATTGCATGTGGAAGCCACATCCCCTGGATTAGCAACAATGAAATAAGTGGTGCAGGAAAGCTGTAACCTTTATTGTCACTGTACCTCCATATGGCCTCACTTCTACCTGCTTCTTTTCAGCCACATCCTAGCAACTCGCGGTCATCACAGAGTCTGTCACTCACTCCTTTCAGCATAAAGAAGTAAATTGTCCCTATGTGAGTTCCCGTCATGTTTTTAAAAATTATCACACTACTGCTTTAAGGGGAGATATAATTCAGTTAGGTGAGTTTTTATTTATTACTATTGGGGTTTGTGGGGGTTTTTTTCCTGTTTTTTTTTTGTTGTTGTTGTTGATTGGGGGTTTTGTTTTTGTTTGGTTTTGGGTTTGTTGTTTGTTTGTTTTTCAGTTCTGGGCTTTGAACCCATGGCTTTGAGCATCTGAGGTAAGCACTACCAGTAGGACTATGTCTCCAGCCCTCGGCTTTTGGTTTTGAGATAGAGTTTTGCTGTATAGCCCAGCTGTTTATATAGAACAGTTTAGATTCGAACTCACAACAGTCCTCTTGTCTCAGCCTCCCAACTGTTGGGGTTATGCGTATATACTACCAAGTCCAGCTCATTATGTTAACTTTGGCCCTTGCTACTATAAACAAGACATAGAGCACTGTTGTTCTGTTTTCTCTACCACCACCTGCCCTTTTGCAGTTATACCCATTTATTCCCCATTTTCTGCAACAAGTATTCTGATTTCTCCTTGCAAAAACATTGTATTAACATAAGCATAAAGAATATAGCCTTTCTAGGGATTTCTTTAAACTCAGAACACCTTGAAGTTTCAATGCCTGGTTGTAATTTCTGTGATTCATTTCTCTTTATTGCCAAGTACCCAGGAGTTGTTATCCATATCCCTGTGTGGGCCACTTGTATTCTGTCGGGATACCACATGTTTTTCTCTTGTTCTCCTTGGTAGATAGCCTCTTAGATAGGGTTACTATTGCTGTGATGTTTCACCATGATCAAAAGCCACTTGAGGAGGGAAGGGTTTATTTGGCTTATACTTCTACATTATAGTCCTTTACTGAAGGAAGTCATGGCAGGATCTCAAGCAGGGCAGGAAACTAGAAGTGGGAGCTGATGCCGAAGCCACAGAGAGGTACTGATTATTGGCTTGTTCCTCCTGGCTTGCTTATCCTGTTTTCTTACAGAACCCAGAACCCCAGCCCATAAGTGGCCCCATCTACAATGCCTGCGGCCCTCCCACGTCAGTCACTAATTTAAAAAAATACCCTACAAATCTGTCTTCAGCCTGATGTTATAGAGGCATTTTCTTTTTTTTTCATATTCTTTTATTTTTCATTCAAAAATTTACACTTCCTCCCCTTCTCCCAGTCCCCTCCCGCTCCCCCACTACCTCTCCTCCTCCCTCCCCCTGCTTCCTTAAGAGGGGGCAGGGTACCCTGCCCTGTGGGAAGCCCAAGGCCCTCCCCACTCCATCCTGGCCTAGGAAGGTGTGCATCCAAGTAAACTAGGTTCCCAAAAAGCCAATACATGCAGAAGAGACAGGTCCCAGTGCCATTATCGATGGCTTCTCAGTCCGTCCCCATTGGCAGCCACATTTAGAGAGTCCAGTTTGATCACATGCTCATTCAGTCCTGGTCCAGCTGGATTTGGTGAGCTCCCATTAGTTCAGGCACACTGTCTCAGTTGGTGGACCAGCCCCTCGCGGTCCTGACTTCCTTGCTTATCTTCTCCCTCCTTCTGTTCTTTGACTGGACCTTGGGAGCTCAGTGCATTGCTCTGATGTGAATGTGGGTCTCTGTCTCAATCCCCATCCTTCGGACGAAATTTCTATGGTGATGGTCAAGATATTCATCAATGTGACTATGGGACAAGGCTAGTTCAGGCACACTCTCCTCTGCTGCCCAAGTACCTAGCTGGGGACATCCCTGTAGACACCTGGGATCCCCTCTAGAGCTAACTGAGCATAGGCTCTGGCCTTCTCTAGTGCTGTGACTGGTTCCTACCTGGTCTCTGTGTTCAGCATGGGACCTGGGAGAAATATTGGGATGAAAAGCAGGATTCTCATAAACCACTCCTGTCCCCAGTCTATTATCCTTGATAAATGGTACCAGTACTTTTGGGGGGGCCTTTATAGACAATGTTTCTAGAACTCCTGAACCTGACCCTCTGAAGCTCTGTGTTGTGCATTAGTGAGACTGTGGTCTAGCTGAGTGCCTGGTTCTTTCTTCTTGGGCCTGAGAAGCTCTGTGTGTTTTTACGGAGTCACAACTATGTTGGCTTCTGAGTTAAAAATAGACCCTAGGCATCTGTTCAGTAACAAGCCTATGCTGACCTGACCAGTCACTAGAATGCTTATAAATATTTTGAGTTGTTTATGGCTAAGGCCATTTCCTTTCCAGGGCTTCCTTGCCCTACCTCCTGAAACCAGAAGGAAGCCATAGCACTGAGTGAGTGAGAGCTGGCACATATTAGACACTCAGGTGGCATGTTATTGGGAATGACTAAAGTTCAAGATGGGTCCTAGGAGCCGGTGGAAGTGTTGAGTCATTTTCTGTAATGATGATTGTGTTGTCCTAAGGGTTCAGCAGGATTTACTGGGAAAACCCCAGGTTTGAAATCACATGGAACATTAATCAAGTCAGTTCTACTCAGTGGCCCTGGGCCTTATGTTACAAAACATCCGATTTTCCTTTTGTAAACAGGAGAGGTGTTTACCTTACCATCATGATTGTGAAAAGTAAGAGCTCTGTGTACAATATGAACCAGAGCACTGGACAGGCTGTCAGTAATGTGGCTGCTACTATCCTTACAGCAGACATTGCACCTTCACACAGGATACCTAAAGAGTAGATTAAAGCTTCTGAAAGGCCTTGATGTCCAAATGCATGGTCATAACTCCCTTTCAGGTGTTCACATTCCCTTCTGTTGGTCATCAAACACTACCATGTCCTTAAATGACATTAACAGCTGCCTAAGTAGGGGACTCTCCAGCTGGAGAAGACTATAACTGAGCTTAAAATAGTCCCTGGGCTGGAGGGAGGACTGTGTGGGCTCCTGGGTGACAGACAGGTCAGGGAGTGTCACCCTCGGGTTTAGCGGAACACAGAGCAGAAGAGGCTCAGAGTGCTCACAGTGGAGGAGCCACATCCTACTAGGCAGGCCAGCTGTCCCTGTCAGAAGCCCTGGGGTATGTATCCCCTTCCTCTTGCCCCTCCCACCCCTCAACATTGCCTGACTAGGCAGGCCAGCTGTCCCTGTCAGAGAGCTGGCTCCTTGGGGTTTAGGGATGTCAGAACATGCAATAAGCAGGTCTGAACTCTGTGGAAAGTAGGAAGGGAGCCACTGGAGACTTTTCTGAGCATCAGATATGAGGCAGTTCTGTCCCAAGAGACATGATGGGCAGTTCAGAGAGAACCAGCTATGATATTAAGTTGATCTTGCTTCTTGTTAAGTCTGTGTTTTGGTTAGGATTTCTATTACTGTGATAAAGACTGTGACCAAAAGCAACTTTGGGAAGAAAGAGTTTATTTTATCTTAAAACTCTCCAGTCATTGAGCCAAGGCAGGAATTGGAGCAGAAACCATGGAAGAGTGCTGCTGATTGACTTGTTCCTCGTGACTTGTTCCCCCTGCTGTCTTACACCATCCAGGACCATGATGGGCTAGGCCTTCCCACATCAATCACTAAATAAGAAAATGCCCCAGAGGCTTGTCCACAGGCCAGTCATAAGAGGAATTTTCACACTTGTGGTTCCCTTTTCAATAACTCTAGCTGTGTCAAGTTGACAAACAAAACTAAACGAAATTTAGCTTGTGACAAGTGGACAAAAAAACCAATCAGAACAATCTAGAGCATGTCATGTTGTCAGAATATAAGTATGTCAGAAACAAACCTGAGAGTACCTTCTAACAAGATTCACACAGAAAGGTCAATTCATCTCTTCAAGGAAAGATACCTAATGGGTCCTTATGCCCAGAGTGGAGGTTCTCTACATTCTTTAAACTGTGGCCTCTTCCCTGTACAGGTGCCACCATGGAGTCTGACCACTGCTGACTGGCAGCCACACAGCACTGAAGTGATAGTCTGTCTTGGACCTACACATCCAAGAAAGGGGGACACCATGGCTTCTAGCAGTGCTGAGACCCAGCTCCAGAGGATCATCCGTGATCTTCAAGGTCTGGTTGAGTGGCTAGTGAACTGGGCTTGGTTTTAAGGAACTTGGACCTGTGCCCTGGCTGTTGATAGTCAGAATTCAGCCCTTTCCTCTTTTCCATACACGGTATACATCATATTGAAATATTTGGTTCTCAGATATCTATCCTCTGGGCTTACCTCACATTCCTCTCAGAGCAGCACAGCTGGTTTGTGAACAAAATCAAATAACAATAAGAGGACTGGGCCTGGTTTCAGTTACTGGTGCTTTAAGTTGCCTAGTTGCCCTTGGTAGAATCACTCCCACCCCTTGTTGGGCTTTGGTGAGCTTGGCTTTTAGGGAAAGGAACATTCTCCTCTCTTCAAGCAGGGAGGCAGATGAGGTACTTGAAGGTTTCATGTTGCATCTCCCCACACCAGCCCCTGGCCCCTGGTGGCCATTGTCCCATGCGTCTTAGTACCAGGCCTCCTACCTCCGGGCTCCCTAAGGGGGCCACTTGGGTTTGTAGCTCTCCCCATTGGAGAAAGACAAGAGAGGGGAGCGGACAAAACTGAAGCTAGATAGACCTTGACAGAATAACAGCATTTTTGTGGACTGCAGAAACCCAAGTTTTACCCTTTTAGATGATCTCCCAAAGACCAGATTTTAGTAGGTTTCTCATCTCCCACTCTGCCAGGGTTGATTTTTGTAAGCCTCTGGAGCTCCAGCACATTTGCCATAAGCTGTTGAGGTCACAGTGACACTTCCCTGACAGCCTAGAAGTCCGGGTTCCTGATTGCTTGAACTTGACAAACAAGTAGAAGTCTTGTAGTAAAGGCTATTGGTCTGGGATAGCCTCCGTGCACTCCATAGTCTGCATCTGAGATCAAAAGCCAACAAGGTCCAACCCATTTTCTCAGATTTGCTCTTTACAGTGCTTTGGGACCTCTCACAGCTGATGCATGTTGAATGTCCATTATCTGAAAGGTGTTCCAGATTTTGAGTTTGTTTGATTTTTATATTTTCTAGTTTTCTTGGATATTTTGCAATTTTGGAACACTATGCTGGTTGAACATCCCTAATTTAAAACTCTGATAAATGAAATGCACTAAAATCCAAAATTTTTGAGTCATATTTTGAATGGTGTTTCATGTACATAAGACACTGTTGTGTATACATATACATGTTACTGGCAGTAACTTATGGACTCTTCTTGTTTAGTCCTATGAGGTAGGCGCCATTGCTGCTACCATTTTGCACAACGGAGTATCTGACTTTCTTACTATCACAGAACCAGTACGGAACAAAGCTTGGAGTTATACACCATCAGTCTTAGCACATGACCACATTAGACTTTCATTTTTGTTTCCTTTTGTTTAATTTATACAGGCATACAGAGAAAATAAATGACAGTTTGTGCAAATCTGTGTTTGCCATTGGTCCTTAGAAGTTTCACCACAAAATGGTCTTTTCTATGTCACAGTGGCTAGTTTTCAAAGAAAGCTTTATGAATCTGTATTAGTTTCACTGAAATTTCACAGTTGTTTCAATAGACTTGAAACCTACATCCTGTCATCAAACCCAACCAACAAACAAGGGAAGCAGTCTGCACACTGGAGAGGTAAAGGGACCAGTGTCTGCTTAGAGCTCTGGTGTTTGCCAGCAGGATCCTTCATCTGTAAAATGGGGGTGATAATAAGAGATTTCCTGGATTCTGTGTTGTATTTAATTTTTTCATCTTTTCTTAGTGCTAAAATTAAAATACATATTGCATAACATCTCTGGCTTATTGAAATAAGGCAGACACTCTATTAATGAAGAATACATATAAAGGTCTGATCCCACTTGGGCACCCAGTTAACAGAAACAGATATTGTTATCATTGTTACTGTTACTTGTACTTGCTGATGCTCTGAAACCTGTATTTAACCTGTGCTAATAGGGTTGTAGTGAATGCTATGGTTAGTGCTAGAAACTTGGCTCCCACTTTGAAGAGAAATGGGACCTTTGTAGGGTCTAGTGGCAGGTGGTTGAGTCATGGCCACCCTGAAAAGAACTCAATGCTGTCTTCACAGAGCAGTCTTTTAGGTGTGGTTTAATTCCTGTGGGGCAAGTTATGAAAGGGAGTGTCACACTGTTAAATGCCAGAGGCCATCATTTGGAGCCTCCAAAATTGATGCCTTGTTTTTAGGTATGTTTCTCATTTAACGCATCATTGCATAGAAAGTATTGGCTTGTTTTTCAACACATATAATATGAATCCCAATCCAGGGCTGCTAAAATGTTAAATAAATACTTTTACTTTGTGAATACCCAGTATTGGGTGTTTTCTTATCACAAAACAAAAAAGACTTTATCCTGGCCATTTTCTTGCCCTTCACTGTCCCAATTCTGTCTTGTTTTGTGACACTGTAGTTGATTAATCCACATAGCAATCATTTGTTCACTCGCTGTGTATACGTATAGTGCTAGCTTGGTGGTGGATTCACGGGGATGAATATTTACAAACCCTGTGTATTTCTAAGGTGACCATCATTGACCACTTATCCTAGTGCTTCCTGGTGTTATTTCTGCTTTCTCAGACTTACTTTTCAGTACATATAAGATGCATGCTAGTTTTAGGACTGTTGAAATGTAAAGTAAACATATATATCTCTCTAGTCACATGTTCCTGTCTGTTGTCTTAAAGATGCAGTGACAGAACTAAGCAATGAATTTAAAGAAGGAGGAGAACCGATCACAGATGACAGCACCAGCTTGCACAAGTTTTCTTATAAACTTGAGTATCTTCTGCAAGTAAGTGGCATCTGTCATGTGTTGGTTTTGTCACAGTAGTCTTTTGTTCCCTATTTGAGTGACTTTTATTGGTTTCCAGGATGTGGTTCAGTAAGCACAGTGGAGCAATTAAGCCCTTGTGGTAAGACCAACAGTCAGAGCAGTCCTAAGAGCTCAGTCCTCCTGTGCGAGTCAGCACGTTCTGGGAACTGAAAACCTAAGATTTAAACCATCTTAAAACAAGTAGCAGGCCTGTCCAACAAAGCTCCTAACTGTGGGGTGGGGTTACTTAAACCCTTTGAGAACCTATTGAACCCTGTGGTGTCACCCTTACAGAAGACACAATGTATGTACATAAGCCAGGCATAAAGGTGATTTTCAAGAGTGCAGACTCTGAAAGACCATGTAGGCCCATTTCAGAGCCTTGCTCCTTAAGCATGATTACTGTGGAGCTGGCTGAATCAGGGTTAGTCAAGCAAGCATTCTTTTTTTTTTTTTCTCTCGGTTTTTCGAGATAGGTTTTCTCTGTGTAGCTTTGGAGCCTGTCCTGGAACTTGCTTTGTTGACCAGACTGGCCTTGAACTCACAGAGGTCCACCTGCCTCCACCTCCCAAGTGCTGGGATTAAAGGTGTGTGCCGCCGCCTGCCCGGCCACATTCTTTCAACATTTTCATGGTGTGACTTTTGAGTCTGCTTAATTTGATCCAGACATCTGCTGATTTAGGAAGCACATACTTTTGAAATAGGCAGGAAAGAAATGGACCTGCAGTCATTTTACCACAGTTGTATGAGGCATTACTATTTTTTCTGGGTTTTGTTTTGTGTTACCTAGATTTGAGAATAGCATATGTGACTCTTACTCCATAACCAGGGAGAAATTCTATAAATGGTATAGAAAGATACCTACCATACTTTATAGTATCACATCCCACCAAAGGACATAGGGTGAGAGAGCCACTAGAAATAAAGACAGGCATAGAAGGGCTCACCTTATGCCTCCACCTGGTTCTTTGACACCAGCTGGTTATGAGAGTTTGCTTTATTTGTTTTTTACCTTTCCCAGATAAGCCCATTTTGATTTTGAATTTGAAAGTACTCAATACTGACATTCATTTGAATTTTTCATGGATTTTAAGATTGTATTGACCCTTGAGAGTTGAGTAATGGGTAAAATGTCATTGCCCCAGTTCCCTGAGTACAGCACAGTTAATACTCTGAATGTTAACGTAAGACTCTTCTCTTGAATTTCCTTATCATATTGAGGTTTTCTACCAAACTATGATAATTTCTTTTTTGTCTTTCATTACTTTCTTTTTCTCTTTCTTGCTTTTCTTCCTCCCTCCTTTCCTACCTCCCTTCCTTTCTTTTTCTATTAATCAATCTAGCTTGCTATACTGGAACCACAACTCAGGCTTTGTATATGCTAGGCAAGTACCAAGAGATAAGTCTTTTGGGATAACTATTATTCCTAAATCTTGCTAGTTATATGACCTTGAGCTGGTATTCACTAGCCTCAGTTTCCACATCTAAAGTTGGTGAATTAAAACACTCTTGTTTTGATATTAACATACTCTGATTTGCCAATAAATTAAAGACCATCAAGAGACCTTCCTCAGTGCCTGTTCCCAGGAAACTAGCTTTATTTATTGTGTTAATAGAGCATGAACAGCTGTGGGCTCAGACTTTCTCTCTTCCTTTTTTGCCCAGTTTGATCAGAAGGAGAAGGCTAGCCTCCTGGGTAGCAAGAAGGACTACTGGGATTACTTCTGTGCGTGCCTAGCCAAGGTGAAGGGAGCAAATGATGGGATCCGGTTTGTCAAGTCCATCTCTGAGGTAAACTAAGCCATGAAGAGAAGAACACCTGTCTAACACTGGCCTGCCTAAACCTTCTTTGTGGACACCTCTTCTATAAATAGCTAGATGTAGCATGAAGTCTGGGTGGCCAAGAAGACAAGAAATCTATTCCA
This sequence comes from Ondatra zibethicus, assembly GCA_004026605.1. NCBI lineage: Eukaryota > Metazoa > Chordata > Mammalia > Rodentia > Cricetidae > Ondatra > Ondatra zibethicus. The sequence goes on from PVIU01009485.1 coordinate 28,324, forward strand.
GGCACACTGGGCGCCTGTTACATGATTCAGGCTCATGGAAACTGCTTGAGTTTGGACTAAGCAGAAATGGGCTGGGTCCTCAATGTTACTTTCCAACTGGGCTATCCACACTGGAAAGTCTGTTCATGGCACCCTGTGGAAGTGTGCAACACTGCTTCCCTTTTATTAAAACATCATTTTCTTTAGAGTTGCTAGGTCAAACAAATATAAGCCCGAAAAATTTTAAAGTTGCTGGGCTACTACTTTTCCAGCAGTTTGCTCAGGAAACTTACATTTCTTCACTCTCTGAGGAGAGTTAAGGTAGGGTCTCAAGGATATTTCTTATCATGCAGAGCTGCTAAGTAACTTCCTTTATCCCTTGGGTTTTGTCTTACTACAAACTTCTAAAGAAACACAAACACACCACACCACACTACACACCCTTCTTCCTTTGTGAATCCTAATTTGCAATCCTGTCTCGAGACCTTTGTGGCAGTTCCTTTAATCCATTTATCTTGGGTGCTTTGCCCCAGAAGCTAGAAGGTCCTGTGTTAATGCCCATAGAGAGTTTGCTCAGCACACCATGTGGTGAGTATTGTGAGTGCCTAAACCTCAGATGGTTTCCTTCATACCTCTTTCCTTTCCCCATCCCAGTGGCTCCCTCTCTCATGTGCCCAGTCAACACAGAAGTGAAGCACACATACATGGTTTGTGAACCCGAAATTTAGAGAAACGCTAGAAAAGTTTGTGCATTTTGTCTTGTCAGCATATCTGACAAGTATGAAATCACTTTAAAGTCAGCCCACAGGCCCTTTGGCTGACCTCAAAGGCCACAGTGTTGGCTTGTTGAGTGTTCTAGCAACAGCACTCTCGGGAATACTAGCTGAAGCCATGGTGTTTCTTCTTCTTTTTTTGAGACAGGGTTTCTCTGTAGCTTTGGAACCTGCCCTGGAACTAACTCTTGTAGACCAGGCTGGCCTCAAACTCACAGAGATCCACCTGCCTCTGCCTCCCGAGTGCTGGGATTAAAGGCGTACGCCACCACCGCCCGGCTATGGTGTTTCTTCTTATAGATGGAAACAGTATTAAGCACAGCAACATCAAAGGCTCAGTGATTTCTACCAGCTGCACTTCCTGACTCTAGGCAAGTAAGGAAAGATGGCAGTTCTGAAGTGTTTGTCCGCTTGTATCTTTAATGTCACTGTGGTGTGGTTTGGTCTTGTGAGGTTGGTGAGAAACCCAAGTCATGATGTAGAGCAGTGTGTAATGTATCAGAAATCTGGAAAGGTTCCCACTTCACCCTCTTCTCCCATTCCTCACCCATTTTATCATCACTGAAGCCTTCAAATGTATGACTTTGGGCAAGTGAAGTCTAACAGTAAGTTAGTCTTCATTCCTAGGGTCATGAAGTATTTTCTAAAACAATCTACTTTTTAGCTGTTTTTTTTCCCTCTCTTCATAATGCATTCAGACCTTTTGAGGCCATGCAGATAGAATTTAAAGAAGTTAAGAAAGTTGTGTGCTGACTTCTGGTTTGATCATGCAGGTTTTAGAGATGTTGTGGGTGGTCTCCCATTGGGCCCAGTTGTTTAATTATGTTGAAAGCTCTATTCTCTGTCTTGGAATGTCACTAGGTGGGAAAACTGCTGGATATTCAGTTACCCCAGTACTCGGGTTCTCTTTGGGTCTTTAAGTGTGACTAGAATTTAATGGGTCAGAAGCATTTATAGGACTCCTCAGGACCTTTTAGGTAGGATATAGCCATTTGAGCTAATATATGTGAGCATTCTAGTAAGCCACTTCTAGAGGCTCAAAATGGACTCTTCTGGGGCTGTTTCCCTAAAGTCTATAGAGGCTCTGCTGCAGGCTCACGGCACAGCGGCCTGGTTTAAAGCAGAGGCAGCCATGTTCCCTGCAGGTTTCCCATCCTGTGCTGCTGTTGTGTGCCTTTTTCAGCGTGGTATATATGGGATGCTAAGAATGCCAGGAATTGAGTAATGAAAGCTGACCTATGATATAAAACATTTTTTAAAGGGGGTATGTAGTTGCTTTCATTTTCAGTACAAAGGAAATATTCCTTTTACTGAAGGACATTTATAAAAGTCCCTTTAAAGTAAGTAGCTAGCTCCCTTATATAATCATCTGTTCAGCTAATGAGCTCAAATGTTACCATTTAAGAAGTTTTACTGTCATGTAGGAGGAATAAGGACTCACTCCTGCTCTGAGAGCTTACAGACAAGAGTAGTTTTGTGAGCAAAGGTCTATTAGATTCCACCATTACTCCAGTTTTGGGGTATGTGGGTGGCCACCTTGCCTAGCTGTTTTTGGCTGCCCAGTTGTCCCCACTAAGCACTTTGTTCTCATCTAACTTATTAGGGGAGAAAGAGTACATGGGTGTTGGCATCGAGGTTGTCCTCTAAACATCTATTGCGATAACTATTTGGAAGCATACCTTAGAGCTTTATATCAAGTCAGTCTTCTGCTCACCTCCGTTTAAGCCATTTGACAATACAGAAAATGTCTTATGACGTCCATCGTTCATGAGGTTTCTTGTCTTTTAAAATCACCTCATATTATTTCTTTGAGTCATCAATAAGAATGATTCAAAGTAAGAAATACCTCTGAGTTAAAGATGTTAGCTGCTACTGGGATGTTTACAGTGCTGTTGGTGCCTTATTGGTATGCCACATACTTCCTGTCTCAATCCAGGGCATCTTAATATAGTAGAGAATAGTAAGAACCTTTTTGACCAGACTACTGTCATCCCTCTCCTACCACATTCTAAGTGTTGGCCCTGCTTTCTCTACTCAGAGCCAAGATACCTATGGTAGATTCAGTGTGTTTTGAATGTCTGACTACTTCTCGGATTGATATATTAGGATTATAAATCTTAATTTTCAAACCTGTCTCAAGTGTCCTCTATGGCAGCTCTCTTTGATCCACTTGTTTTGGTTGTCATGTGCCAACAGATAGTAGGGCCTTGCATTGCAGCCTCATTGCAGAGTCTGCCCAGCATACCATGTTGTTAGTGACTAAATCTCAGATGGATCCCTTTATGCTTTTACATGGTTTTGTCATCAAAGTCATTGTAGAGTTGTGGATACCCGGGCTTTTCTAGGACTTCTACTTCTGGTGACAGGACTTCCTGGAAAGCCCTATTCTCAATCATAGCACATTGACTAAATGCAGTGAGTTGGGTTATCTGAAAAGAAACCAGCCAATTAGGAAAGCATAAACAGATACATGGAAAGAAACTTTTTTTGTTGTTGTTTTGTGTTTTTGACGACAGAGCGAATTGGTATACATCTACCATAACCTTTACAAAGCTCCACTCTTTCTATTCTTCCCCTTTCTACACATGTTCAGACCAAGCCACTGAGGCCTCTCTCTCCATGAGCCTCACCCCCTAGTACCTTAAACCCAGTACCAACCAAGTTTACCATCCCTTCCTCCTGTAGTTTCTGTGAGAATCCAGTTACCTCCAGATTCCACACCTTACTCCAGATTACATCAAGGAATTTCCTGTCTGACTCAGAGATTCTGATAGGAAGAAGAACAAGAGTGACTCCATTCAGTGTCCAGGTGTTTGATTCTCATTCATCTGTCTTTCTTCACATGTTGGCTGCAGAGTATTCTCAGATAGAGGCCTGGGAGAAGCCCGCCCACTTCAGGCTTTACTCTAGGGTGACAGTGCCACATGTTTTGTGTTCTTTGATGGGTATGAGGGCTACCAGTGTCAGAGTAGGGTTGGATGGCATGTTTTGTCCTATATGTGGCTTTTGCTAATCCTCCGTGAGGCAAGTGTTCATCTTGATGTGATCTATGTTTTCAGCTCCGAACATCTCTGGGAAAAGGCAGAGCTTTCATTCGCTACTCTTTGGTGCACCAGAGGTTGGCAGACACTTTGCAGCAGTGCTTCATGAATGCTAAAGTGACCAGGTAATTGCAAGACCGTGCTGCACTTAACCCCATAGCACCAATGAACAGAAATTATGTCAGTCACTGGCAGGTGCCTTCGGTTTCTTCTATATTCATTATTCTTTGTATTTCCTACCAGTCTTTGAGCATGTGGGGTAAAAGTAGTGAAGAGGGGGAATATTTCTCTAGCTCTCTCAACTGGTATACTAGAGCTTAGAGCCAGTGTTCCTATGTTTCCCAGAAGAATTGCCTGTGTGGTTCTCCTTTACTCAGTCTGGGCTCCCACCTACCACAGAGCCAGGCTCCCTGGTGACTGAAGGGCGACTGCTATGAATCCAGGTTGCCCCTCTGTCAGTGTTTGCATCTCATAAGTGCTGCACCCTCACCAGCTGAACCTCGTTGAATTGCCAGCATTTCTTTTCTATTCCTGCTCTGCCTCTCCTTAGAGATTTGAATTAATGAAAGAAAGGACTTTTGAATTAACAAATAACAGGCAAATGTTTAGCTTTATTTTGTCACCTTTAAGACTGATTTACATTCTTACAAATGTGTCAGACTTGTGAGTTAAAAACATTTGTACATTTGATTTGAAGAGTATGTTGTAGGTATTTTGTAAAGACTTCCTTAAACAATTCAGCATCACAGACCACAAATATGAAACAAGTGATTCTTCAAACTCATCAGTGCTCTCCTTTTAACTCCTCATTGCTTCATGTGAGATGGATAAGCCACAATAACAATGTACATATAACATTTTTGGATAGACATTTATTCCTGTGCTTTTATTGTCTGAACAGAAGTTAGACGTGAGCCCAGGGTGTCTTGTTGGATTCTGTGAAAGGAATAAAAGCTGAGGTTATCTTTCCCAGAGGAATTTTCCTGTCTCCTACAGTCGCCCTTTCTTGGCAAGCCACAAAGATTTAAGTATCTCAAATTCTTTGGAGGAAAGAGATATTATATAAATAATAATAATCTAGATCATTGCAACAGTTTCTTTTAAGCAAAGAAAGCTTATTTGAGAACTGATGGTCCAGCAGTGAAAGAAAAAATGGTTTGCTTGTTTTTTTGATTTAGTAACACAAGTTACTGGGTTTGATAAAGCAGAACCACACAGGATGGTCTTGAGTAGATTTATTCTTTGCTTATCCTTGTTTCTTCTCAATTCACAAAGTGTATGTTTTCTACAGTGACTGGTATTATGCAAGAAGCCCCTTTCTGAAGCCAAAGATGAGTTCTGACATTGTGGGCCAACTGTATGAGCTGACTGAGGTTCAGTTTGATCTAGCATCAAGGGGATACGACCTGGATGCCGCCTGGCCAACATTTGCTAGGTACTTTGGGGAACTGCTTTCTTTAAAAAGAAAAGAGATGTTCAACGTTTAGAAGACAGTCACCCATCTGCCCAGAAATTTTTCTTGCTCAGTAAATTACATATAGCTTCATAACTGTTTTTTTTCTGCCATCCCTATTTATTTATTCATTTATCTCAGAATTGACTCATGAGGGTTTTTGTTGGTGGTAGGTTTTTGGTTTTGGTTTTGGTTTTGGTTTGTTGTTGTTCAATGGATTACATTCTGTCATTATTTTTTGAGTTTAACTTAACCATATTTGTCCAAAGGGAAAACTTTCAGGCTGAATCGTGTAGGGTTTCTTTCTTATGTATGATATATTATTTTTTTAAAGAAACAAAATACTGTAGATCTAATTAAGACCCCATCTTTCTGATGTCTTTTTCCTTCTTCCTTTCCAGAAGTAAGCACAGCACCATGGTTGAGGCATGTCGATAGCAAGGCTTCATTTTCACTATATGTTTATATGTTCATAAATATTTTATGATAGTATGTTTTATATATATTTTCAAAATGTTATACACAGTAAATCATGAGAAAGCTATTATTTCATACTTTTTCATTTCACATTGTTTAGTTTTACTTGTGTTTACGCTGTGATTCTATGACTGTGGGGCAGAAGCAAACCACAGCACTATGTGAAACAACTTTGCCCATCTCTTTACATATTCTATGACAGATTTCATGCAGGAGTAATAGTGATACAGACTATTTATTTCACAAGCTGAAAATATTTACAGCCTAGCAGACCCTGGTGTAGAATATTCTGCCACATGAGTAACCATAACCAGATGTGACACCCTCTGATGGGGTAGCTTGTTCCACCTTTCCACAGTGATAATCTACCAAGAGTTTCCTTCTCCCATTCTCCCTCACACCTCACACGCGTGTGGTTGTGCGGCACTCTTGACTGAGGTCCTTGCTAGGTTGAGGGACTGATAGGTTTGACAGTTCAATAGCTATAGGATAATTCTGGAGGGTAAAAGTGAGGTTAGATTACAGTGTTCCTGTGAACTGAGAGTTAGCACACAAGCCTTTATATTTCAAACCCACACCATCCAGGAGAACGCTGTCCAGTAAAGGAGATTGTAGAGTTCCCCTGTGCAGTATATCTGTGGGAAGTGCACTCACGTTGTAGATGAGCCTTTCAGCACAGTAGCACTTTTTAAAAACGAGGTTAAATGCTGCTTTTTTCTTCCTTGGCAAATAGACTGTGACAGGCACCTAAAACTCAAAAAAACAACTAAAAATTGGAAATTCTATTTACTGGGGATTTTTTGGGTGGGGGGACAGTGAAAGGAAACTATAGTATTGGATTCATTCATGTGTGTGTGCATGTGAATGCTGTAAATAGATGTGTGTGTGTGCATGTGAGTACTGTGAATAGATGTGTGTGTGTGCATGTAAATGCTGTAAATAGATGTTTGTGTGTGTGCATGTGAGTGCTGTGAATAGATGTTTGTGTGTGCGCATGTGAGTGCTGTGAATAGATGTGTGTGTGTGCGCATGTGAGTGCTGTGAATAGATGTGTGTGTGTGTGTGTGTGTGTGTGTGCATGTGTGTGCTGTAAATAGATGTTAGAGGACAGTGAAAGGAAACTATAGTATTGGATTTGTGTGTGTGTGTGTGTATGTATGTATGCGTGTGAGTATGTGAATAGATGTGTGTGTGTGCATGTGAGTGCTGTGAATAGATGTGTGTGTGTGCGCATGTGAGTGCTGTGAATAGATGTGTGTGTGTGTGTGCATGTGTGTGCTGTAAATAGATGTTAGAGGACAGTGAAAGGAAACTATAGTATTGGATTTGTGTGTGTGTGTGTGCATGTGAGTATGTGAATAGATGTATGTGTGTGTACACGTGAGTGCTGTGAATAGATGTGTGTGTGTGTGCATGTGAGTGCTGTGAATAGATGTGTGTGTGTGCGCATGTGTGTGCTGTGAATAGATGTCAGAGGACAGTGAAAGGAAACTGTAGTATTGGATTCATTTGTGTGTATGTGCGTGTGAGTGCTGTGAATAGATGTGTGTGTGTGTGCGTGTGAGTGCTGTGAATAGATGTGTATGTGTGCGCATGTGTGTGCTGTAAATAGATGTCAGAGGACAGTGAAAGGAAACTATAGTATTGGATTTGTGTGTGTGTGTGTGTGTGTGCGTGTGAGTGCTGTGAATAGATGTGTGTGTGTGTACATGTGAGTGCTGTGAATAGATGTGTATGTGTGTGTGCATGTGAGTGCTCTGAATAGATGTGTGTGTGTGTGTGTGTGAGAGAGAGAGAGAGAGAGAGAGAGAGAGAGAGAGAGCTGTGAATAGATGTCAGAGGAGATGCCAGTTGTGCTCTATTACTTTACACCTACTCTTCTGAGGCAAGGTGTCCCCCTGAAACTAAGGCTCAAGTTTTCTCCTCTAAGCTAGAAACCAGAAAACCCCAGTGATCTCCCTGCCTTCACCTCTCTTAGAGATGGGATTTCAAGCATGTCTGGGATCCATAGTTTGTTACATAGGTGCTGGGGTTCAAACTGCAGTCTCCATGATTGCATAACAAGCATTCTTAACTGCTAGACCATCTATCTCTAATCCCCATGCCAGGATGTTTGAGTGCCTGCCACAGCCCATGGCGATCTGCTCTTTGGAGAGAGGTGTTGCGTTTTCCTCTGTGCTCCATCTAGAATTCACGCATTGATTACTGTAGTGAAAAACCTGAGACAGACTAACCTTATAAGAAAAGACGGTTTAGTCTGGGGGCATGACTCAGCCGTTAGGAATGCTTCCTACTTTTCCAGAGGACCCACATTCAAATCTCAGAACCCATGTCAGGCAGCTCACAACCACTCTTCAGAGAATATCGTATTCTCTTCTGGCCTCCCCTTCACACATAAAAATAAATCTTTAAATTTAAAAAAGTATGAAAGTCTTCCTTTTAGGTGGGTGGAGGCAGACTTGTTTAGTTCACAGTTTTAGAGGCTGAAGGCCTGAGCAACATGGTCCAGGCTCTGGTGAGGGATCCCCTTGACTAACATTTCAGAGTAGGTGGCCTATGAAGAGGAGATGGGGTGTATTTTATGCAGAAGTAAGAGATCATATGTTCCAAATAGTAAGAGGTTAGAGTCCCATAGTGCCTTCAAACAGCATTGATCTAAGGGTTTATGTTAGCCACACTTTTTAAAGGTTCCACTAGCTCTCCGTACCACCATTCTAAGGACCAACATAGAACCAGTTATTAGACGTACTCAAGTGATATCCAGACCATATCCTACTGCCACCTGGTTGCCTAATAACTGTCAGCACCATTGCCTGTGTGTTTTCTTATCTGAATACAAGTGTGTCTTTTCTGTGGCCCCACAGGAGGACACTGGCCACCAGCTCTTCTGCTTACATGTGGAAACCTCCCAGTCGAAGTTCCAGCATGAGCAGTTTAGTGAGCAACTATTTGCAGGTAATGTCGGGAAGGCTGGGGTTAGCAGACTGTTAGGGTGACCAAGGTATGTCTTTTTCCTAGCAACTCAAGGGTAATTCTTTCAAATACTTGTTGTTCTAAGCAGAGTAATATAACCCCTCAAACTATATCCTCTATGTCCTGGAATTTAGATTTTTACAGTCAGATAAAATTTAGATCCTTTTAAAACTGAAATCTTAAAGTAGTTTTAAAATATCTTGCAAGATGTGGGTTAGCACTGAGAGTAGATAGAATTGACCCTGCTACCTACCAGCATCCAACGAAGGGGAAATTGATTTAGAAACTTCAAGTCTTTTTTCTGTAAGAGGGTTAATAAAATCATCCTGGTCTTCAGTGAAGGAGCAAGTGAAAGGATGCTTAAGAACAGTGGGTCGGGAAGTGCTAAAAATGTGAACTATTACAACTATATAATAGAAATTTATTTGCAGTACAAAAATGCTCATTATGTATAAAGAGCATTCAAAATAGAAAAAAAATGAGCTGGGCATGGTAGCACATGTGCTGGGCATGGTGGCACATGTGCTGGGCATGGTGGCACATGAGCTGGGCATGGTGGCACACATCTTTAGTCCCAGCGCCCAGGAGGCAGAGGCAGGCGGATCTCTATGGGGCCAGCCTACATAGCAATTTCCAACCAAGGCTGTTATACAGACAAACCCTGTCTCAAAAAACCGACAGATAGATAGATAGATAGATAGATAGATAGATAGATAGATAGATAGATAGATAGATAGATAGATAGATAGATAGATAGATCTACTCTTTGACCTCATTTTGTGATTTTTGTCATGTCATGGTACTATTGGAGTATATAATACAGTGGGTTTACCATAATTTCAGTGTAACTGAGTTTAGATTTTCTAAGAACCAGTGTCGTTTAAACTCATAAAGCTAATGGAGGCTGGCTAGAGATGTGAGTCTGCTTACTAGCGGGGCTTGCGGGGCCCTGAATGTGTTTGGCCTTATGGCAGGTGCTTCTAATCTTGGAATAGCTCTGAAAGCTACCTTAGGTCAGGTGATCCCTTTGTGTTTACTTCTCCTTTCATAGAATGCAAAAACTTATCCAAATACCTGGGCAGCCTAATTTCAAAGCCTCCTGTCTTTTTCTTCCCCTTAGACTCAGGAGATGGCCTCCAGTTTTGACCTAAACAGTCCTCTAAACAATGAAGCACTGGAAGGTTTTGATGAGATGCGACTGGAGCTAGACCAATTGGAGGTTCGGGAGAAACAGCTACAAGAACATGTACAGCAGCTAGACAAGGAGAACCAAGCACTTCGAACGATGGTCAGCAGGCAAGGGGAGCAGCTTCAGGTAGAGAACGAGAGGGGACACCCTACCGTGGAGGGTAACACTGGCCTCATGGGCCTAGTGGCAGAGCTCCAGAAGCAGGGGGAGACCACCCAAGCCACAGTGAAGAAGCTTCAGACATGTCTGCAGGCCTTGGAGCTGAATGTAGACAAAGAAAATAGCCACTCAACCCTGCAGCTTGAGACCATGGCACAGGAACTTGAGGCTGTGAGAGACTCCCTGGGTAGGAAAAATCAGCTTCTAGCCAGCCTCTCAGATTGCCTGGCCAGGGCAGAGAAGAAGGCAAATTCAGCTCTGGACACAAAGTTTCATCAAGAGCCAGTTCCTGCCGGCATGGCCCTGAAGTTCCAGGAACTGAAGGGGAAACTTGAAGCCCTAGAAGGAGAGAACACCAAAGCCCAGGAACTAAACAAGCAGCAGAGTATCAAACTAGAGCAGCTGGTCAAGGAACTTCAGCTAAAGGAGGAGGCCCGGGCTGACCTAGAGCACTTAGTGAAGGATGTGGCCCCACTTCAGGAAGAGCTATCTGGGAAGAAGCAAGAGTCAGCTCAGCTCCGACGACAGCTACAGGAATCCCTGGCCCACTTGAGCTCTGTGGAGGAAGAGCTAGCAGAAGCCAGGCAGCAGGAAAAGCAGCATCGAGAAGAAAAGCAGCTGCTGGAGCAGGAAGCCAAGTCTCTGACATGGCAGCTGCAGCTTCTAGAGACCCAGTTAGCACAGGTGAGTCAGCTTGTGAGCGACCTGGAGGAACAGAAGAAGCAGCTTATACAGGACAGAGATCACCTCAGCCAGAAAGTGAGCACACTAGAGCAGCCAGGTGAGCATGGGGCCAGCAAGGATAGGGAGGCTCTGGCCTCCATGAGCTCTGTCTCACCACAGACTGGGGTGATGCCAAAAGAGGGGCAGCAACACCTCCAGAAAGAAGAGGTAAACAATACCACAGTGCCAGAGGAAGACCAGAAGGAATTGCTAAAGGTCAACCAGGAGCTACAGAAAGAGCTGCAGAACATGGCTGTGCGCAACCAGCTCTTAGAGGGCAAACTTCTAGCCTTGCAAACTGATTACACAGCGCTGCAGCAGCGAGAGGCAGCCATCCAGGGCTCCTTAGCCTCTCTGGAGGCTGAGCAGGCCAGCATCCGGCACCTAGGAGACCAAATGGAAGCAAGTCTCTTGGCTGTGAAGAAAGCCAAAGAGACTATGAAGGCCCAGGTAGCAGAGAAGGAAGCTGCCCTGCAGAGTAAGGAGGGTGAGTGCCAGCGGCTGCAGGAAGAGGCAGATCAGTGCCGGCTTCGGACAGAGGCCCAGGATCAGGAACTCAGGGCTCTTGAGAACCAGTGCCAGCAGCAGATTCAGCTGATTGAGGCTCTCTCTGCAGAAAAAGGCCACCAGGGACTCAGCCTACCCCAAGTCAACACAACCCAACTGGCCCTGTCACAAGCACAGCTAGAAATTCACCAGGGGGAAGCCCAGCGGTTACAGAATGAGGTGGTGGACCTCCAGGCCAAGCTCCAGGTGGCCCTAGGTGACCGGGACAAGTTACAGAGCCAGCTGGGTGTGACTGAGACAGTCCTGAGGGAGCACAAGACACTGGTGCAACAACTGAAAGAGCAGAATGAAGCCCTTAATAGGGCCCATGTTCAGGAGCTGCTGCTGTGCTCAGAGCGAGAAGGGGTACTGCAGGAGGAGAGCATCTATAAGGCCCAGAAGCAGGAACAAGAGCTACAAGCCCTGCAGGCAGAGCTATCACAGATGAGGTGCAGCTCTGAGGGAGCCCACCTAGAGCATGCAGAGCTACAGGACCAGCTACACCGCGCCAACACAGACACAGCTGAGCTTGGCATACAGGTCTGTGCCCTGACTGCCGAGAAGGATCGGATGGAGGGGGCCCTGGCCAGGTTGACCCAGGAGCTCCAGGACTCCAAAGAGGCAGCACTACAGGAACGAAAGGGCTTGGAGCTCCAAGTGATGGGACTACAGCAAGAGAAGGAGGACTTACAGGAAAAGCTAAAGGCAGCTGAGGAGGCAGCTAGTTCATACGCTGGTCTACAGACACAGCTGGCCCAGGCTGAGCAGCTGACCCAGAGCCTCCAAGAGGCTGCACACCAGGAACGAGATGCCCTCAAGTTCCAGCTAAGTGCTGAGATCATGGGCCACCAGAGCAGACTGAAGGTAAGCCCAGCTTTAGCCATTTCTCAAGGTGTACCTTGGTGGCTCCACAATTAGATGGCCCTGCAGCAGGAAATGTCCTGATCCCATTCAACTTTGGTAGCTCACATTTCTTTGCAGAAATACAAGCACATCAGGTAGAACATGGGGCATAATGCCTTCACCTAGAAACCGCCACTTTGACCATGGCAGATGTTGGCTCACACAGAACTTTTTAACAATTAATAGTCAACATTGACAGAGCAGAATGTATACAAATTCAGGTTTATAACTTCATTTGAATTCTCAGCAGATCTAACAGCCCAGTTCCATGTCCCCACAAGGCTGCCCACAGCAGCAGCTCAAAGAGTGTCACACCCTTCTGCTGCTTCCCCTTTTGTGTGTTTGTGTACAGCCCCTTCCACACGTAAGTTTCAACCTCTACCCTTGCCTTTTCTTTTGGAGCCCCATCCTCCATATGGTCACCAGTCTGTGACATCCTGAGTCTTAACTAGTCCTTACTAAATAGTCAGCTTCTCTGGGAACTGGCTCAGTTTAGAAAAACAAGGCCCTTAACACAGACAAATCTGAGACCCCTCTCCCCCAGTAGACCATGAGCCTTTGATACTCATGAAGAAAAGAGGCTAAAGAGTGGTAGATAAAAACATGGACAAGTAGACACAGTAGTTTGGTTTCCAGTGTGTACCCTAGTGGGTCTGCACCCAGGCCTCTGTGCTTCAGCCTGCTCTGCACCCTCTCCAGCCATGAAGCCCTGCGAGCCTCATGGGCCACTTTTCTCACTTGCAGAAATTAATTCTGTTTGAAGAGTAAGCTGAGACTTTCCCTTGTAAATTTGCAAGTATTTTGTTACTAGTAGAGAAGAAGCTTGTGGAGGAGCTACTTCAGGAAACAGTGCAGTTATGTTTTTAAAAACCATTTTGGGTGATAAAGGTGAAGGAGTCTCAGAGCAAGAACCTCTCTCTTATGATGCTTCCTCATCCTTTCCAGACGGCCAATGAAGAGTGTGGGAGCCTCAGGGCCCAGCTAGAAGACCAGAGCCGGGAGCTGCAAGTGACTAAGGAGGTTTTGCACGAACTGAAGGTGGGCCTGGCAGATGTGCTATCAAGGAAAGGGGATCTGATCGGCTTTTATTGAATTGATGCCAGATGCTCTTCAAAATGCTGCCAGTTCTCAAACTGAGACAGTCATTGGTTCAGACAGTATCCCAAGTCTATGTCATGACTCCCTTTCCCTCTTTAGACTTTGAACTAAAAGGAAATTGTTCTTAGTCACCTCTGTTGGCATTCTCTAGTGCCACTGAAGTGCCACTGGTCCCACTAGTAACCTCACTCCGTGCCATTGCACTCCAGCACCCCACTGAAGAGCAGGTCATACCCCACAAATAGAGAACACAGGTTTCTAGCTGCGTGTGCTTCAGCATAAAACCTTCCCCTTAGAAGTGGCCATGTCAGGAAGTGTGAGTAGCATACCAGTCTCTTCTTCCATGGAGGGTAAGCTTTGTACGCTTTGTGTCTTCTCCCGGATACCTTTACCAGGTCACCAAGGCAGCCATGGAGGAGAAACTGAACTGTACCAGCAACCATCTTGCAGAGTGCCAGGCCACTTTGCAGCACAAAGACGAAGAAAGCACTACTCTTCGAAAAAGCCTAGAAAGGTCAGTCGCTGGATCACCCACACAGCCACTGGTGATCTTCAGGGAGTGGGTAGGTGCACTCATTTTAGAAAGTCAGCCACTTGTACTAGATGAGGAAGTTGTGCAAAAGTCATGCCATCATAAAGCACAGGAGCCAGAAGCTTGCACAAAAAAATCAGCTATCTTCCTGCCATAGTTCACAGGAGGCAAGGTGCCTTTCATCTGGTACAGCTTTATATCTCCAGCAAGGTACACACTAACTGCATGCTTCCAAAAAACTGAAAGCAGGCACACTTAGAGCATGAAAATAATGGGAATAAGAACAAGCATTGAGCCCTGCTTGCAGTGTGGCGTGTTCTAAATGCAGCTTGTGCAGGATGGACATCTTACGCTGAAAGCTTGAGAGCAAAAGGGCATTATTTTCATATTTCAGAGCAGTTTGGATTTCAGATTTTCAAAATTAGGAATGTTTAACTTGTAATTACCTATTTAGTCTTCCTCACAGTCCTGTGAGAGAGGTTAGTTTCTCCTCATTTTATCACTCTCAGCTTGAGGCCATGTGGAGTTGTGAAACTGAGCCTATTTCTGGAGATGGGGCCAAACTAGTATAGCTAGGACCTGCTGAGAAAAGTTCATCAAGGAGAGGACCCCTTGGGTGCCACCAGAAAAGCAAGTGTGTCAGATTGCCCTTAGCCTGTACCCGTCCCTTTTCTCCTGCCACCTGCCTTCCTGCTGACTCTGGATTCAGGAAGCCTAGTGATTGGCCCATTTCTTACAGCTCCTAGTCAGACCTTGGTCATGTGGTTAAACAGAGGACACACTTGGACTGGTATTTTAAATGCTGTAAGAATGAAAGCCGGATGTGCTGCCACTTTTTTTTTAACTTTTTATTGATCCTTTGTGGACTTTAAATCATACATCCCAGCCCTACTCATCTCTCCATCTCCTCTCCTCTGTTATCTGTCCTTGTGACTCCCCACACCCCAAAAAATGTAAAAGTATAGCCTCAAAAAAAAAAGAAGAAAGAAATTTTGACATAGAGGCTATAGTTTGTGCCAGTGAGTCATACAGTATACCCCTTATTACATCTTTACTTATAAGTGTTCTTTGCAATGGATCATTGGTCTGGCTCAAGGCCTCTGGCTTCTACTACTCTGTAGATACAATGGAACTCCTCCTGGATATTCTGTTGTTGTCTTGTGGATTTGTAGATCCAACCCCTCCAGCAGTTCATAAATGATGTGGATGTTTGGGTGGACCAAGTCATAGCCCTGTTTCTGACCTCGGTGCCTGCCAGGTTTCCCTCATTGTCACCACTAGGGTGAGCTCTTCAGCACTGCCCCAGCTGGGCACCCAATGCAGCAGGGAACAAGGAGCAGGGCCAGTTCTCCTGCTCTCATGACCCCAGGGCCAACTCTTCACCACCACAGGTGGCAAGGGGAGAGGAAGTTCTTCTCTTCCTCACCCACTCCACCATATGGCAGAGGAGGGGTGGGGCCAGATCACCCACACTCTTTCGAGGGTGGCGAGGAGAATCACCTGCAGGCCTGTCAACAGGGTCAACTCTACTGTGGCAAATGTTTTTAATCCCAGCATTGGGGCGGGGGGGAGAGGGCAAAAGGCAGGTGAATTTCTTTGAGTTTGAGGTCATCCTGGTCTAAATAGCAAGTTCCAGGCTGGCCAGAGCTACACAGTAAGACCCTATTTCACAAAACAAAGCCAAATTCTGTAAGAATGGTTATATGGAAGGTCTCAGGATTTGTTTTGCTGCTCAGGATTGCATAGTTCCTCTGCCTAGGATTAGACTTCCCGTGATGTTTTGTGTTGTGTACCCTGAAATCATTTTGTGGACATTGAATATTTAATAGCCTCTGATGGGCCTAGAATAGAACTTCAGGGGATTGGAGGACTTAACAGATAAAAGGCCTGCTAAAGACCCAGCACCCTCAAAGCAGAGTCCCAAAGACATCTGAGAGCAAGGACCCTCTTCATAACCACCTTTGAGAAACCATGCCTTTACTTTATGTCCTGACTCATCACCCCTGCTCATCCTCTATCACCACTGCATAAGTCTTTTCCCTTCTGGCTCCTCTCAGCCTCAAGTCCTCTCTAGAAATCCTTACAGGAGTGCCATGTCTCACTCACTGAGTATGTTAACGTCCTGGAATGTCTCTGCCATCCCAGAATACCCCTTCATGTTTGACAGGGAGGTAGGGAGAGTCTCAGATTCTGGGGTAATGCATAACCTGTGAACAGGTCATGTCTCACCATGAGAGGGAAAGGCCAAGAGGTCGGCAGGACCTGTTATTAAAGGCCAGAAGAACCCACAGATTCCAGGAAGCTGAATGTCAGTGCTAACCAGGAAATGTATTTCTCCTCTCCCAGAACTCAGAAGGAACTTGAAAAGGCCACATCAAAAATCCAAGAATATTATAGCAAACTCTGCCAGGAGGTGACAAACAGGGAAAGGAATGACCAGAAGATGCATGCAGACCTAGACGACCTGAACAGAACCAAGAAATACCTTGAGGAACGGCTAATAGAGCTGCTCAGGTGAGTGTGAGGTAGTGGAAGACCCTGTCTATGATTGGCTTTTCTTAGAAAAAAACATTTCTGGAAATGACAGTTCAATGGAAATGGACCCTTCCTCTCAAGGTCTATCCAGTGGTGTGCTATCAAGGAGCCATATGTCTGCAAGATCCCACTAGGCTTTGGAATTCTTGAAGGCTGGATTTCCCTGATCACACCAGTGGTTTGGGTTTTTGTGTGGATGCGGGTTTATGTTCAAACTCTGAGTGCCTGGCAAAGAATGACGGTAAAATGACATTTAGTAACTTTGGTCATTTCTCCATCCCTTGCCTATCTCCAGTGAACCTTCTCTTGTACTGTCCCACTTTCCTAAGAGTGGGGCTCCCTATCGTGACCCAGCAGCAGTGTCCATGTGGGAACCAAACTAGAGGGGACTCTGACGGTCCCAGTATGCTCCACTCTTGCCACTCAAAACCAGCCTTACTTTCCAAGACAGACATGGAAGCTGGGTTTTTATGTGAAATGTCCTGGTAGGTAAATGTGTGCAAGTCACTCACAACTTTAACTTTTTCTTAAAGGAATCCAATATGGAAGATAAAATAACTGTTTTCTTTCCTTCCTTTCTCCCTTCCTTCCTCCCTCCCTCCCTCCTTCCCTTCCTTCCTTCCTTCCTTTCTGTGACAAAACACTTGACAAAAGCAATTTAAGGGAGGAAAGATTTTTTTTTTTCACTTGGGGTCCAGACAGTTTCGGTCGGTCTGGTTCAGTCCATGGCAGTAGGAGCTTAAGGCAGTAGTAATACTCTATGTCTTAGCAGATAAGCAAGTAGAGACCCCAATGACCCACCTCCACCAGCCATGTCTTTCACTCCAAAAGTTCCATGGCCTCCTTAAATGGCTTCACTAACTTTTGGGAGCCAAGAGATCAAACACATGAGGGGCTATTTCAAACTCAAGTCATAATAATTATGCATCATTCAACCTCAACAGGAATCAATCCATGGCCACTTACGCCTTCCTACCTCTAGACTGTTTTGAAGCAAAACCCACACAAAGTATTACTTTATCTATGAATACTCCCTATCAAACTTTCCAAGACAATAAATCTTTTTGCTTTGTTTGGCTGTATTTTATTTTGAGACAGGGTCTTACTATGTAGCCCTGGCTGACCTGAGTCTCCCTATGTAGATAAGTCAGGCCTCAAACTCACAGAAATCTACCTGCCTATCTGCCTCCTGAGTTCTGGGATTAAAAATGTATACTATCACACCAGCTTCCAAGACAAGAACTCTTACATAACTACGCCTTGAAAAACGAATGTGTCAAGAGACACTCGATAAAACCCAAGGCGGATAGGATCTCACTCACTTCCATTTGTGGTGGTAGTGTCATGAGCGTAATATGCCTATATCTACTCACTTGTTAGAATTCCAGGTATCTTCTTGAGGAATGTGGTAGAGAAACCAAGTAGCATTCTCACAGTGTAGGGTGTGAGTATCTGGCTTCTTAGGGACATATTGGTCAGATGCTGTGGACTAGCTGTAAGAACCAGCTGGACCAGAAGATGAGTCAGCCTGTCTCCTTACAATTTAGGTATCCTTGAAAGAAGTCAGTCATCTTTATATTCCTAACCCTTGCCCACTTCCAGAGGACCTGGGTTCAATTTTCAGCACCCATCTTTAATTACAATCCTAAGGGATCAGATGCCCTCTTCACACTTCACAGTCACTGCACACACATGGTATACAGTCATACATTCATCAAACGGCATATTACATGCACGCTCATATCAACTTGGTGGTATACTACTTTCATTAGTAATTTTTTTTTAGTGTAAGATCCCTGAGTGATTTATCAGTGCTGGCAATTCCTTTGGTATATATCATGTGCCTCTTACATGCTCTCACGTACATGGGGTCAAAGAATCAGTGTTTGGGGTTCCTTTGGAGAGGTCAGCACAAACCTGTGTTTTGGATTCCTCAAGTTGAGAAGAGAGCATTTACAAGGAAAGTTATTTAGCTTCTATGTTGAAACATTTGATATCAGCTTTCTGAAATGAAGCAAGGGTCATCCTCTGTTCCTCTTCGATTCTTAAAATGTGGTATTATTGCAGGGACAAAGATGCTCTCTGGCAAAAGTCCGATGCACTGGAATTCCAGCAAAAGCTCAGTGCTGAAGAGAAATGTCTTGGGGACGTGGAAGCCAGCCACTGCCGTGACTGCAAGCGGGAGTTCAGCTGGATAGTGCGGCGGCACCACTGCAGGTTAGCAGCAGGCAGCTCACCAGAATGGAACCTGGGTGAGGGATCTGAGACAAGTGTGGGTACCATAGCTAGCTATCTAGGAAAAGCACTTTGCTTGTTTACCAAGGGAAGCGGGAGAAGAGTATGCATTATTTGGGGTCCTAGCAGGACACTCAAGGTGGGGTTAAGGGAACTCACAGGCATGTGGTACACTCAGAGAACACCAACCCTTTTCTTGAACCTATGGGGGAATGTAGATGGTGCCAGAGAACACAGATCCTTCCAGCACCTTGGAAAGATAGATAAAGAAAAAGGCAGATTGGGAGTTGGGTACAGGTGAGTGCTCTCTGAGAGGCTTACCGAAAATCCTGACAGTAAATGTGGAGTGCACACCTGTAGCCTGATGTTAGTCAGACATTTTCTCCCTGTCTCGAGGACCTACGGAAGTAAATCATTCTCTGCTAAGCTCACCATGATGGTTTTGTTGGACTCTTATGAAGTGGGCTAGCACACTCTATATTAAGGACAGAGCTAGGTCTGGAGAGTCATGGGCCATCAGGAACCCAACACAGAGACTTGTTCTGATGCTTAGCAGATCTCAATGATGCACAATCCATTGTACATCATTCTCAAAGCCTGTTCTTGTTTCATTCCCAGAATATGTGGCCACGTCTTCTGTTACTACTGCTGTAACAACTATGTTGTGACTAAGCCCAGTGGCAAGAAGGAACGCTGCTGCCGAGCCTGCTTCCAGAAGTTCGGTGAAAGCCCTGGATCCCCTGATAGCAGTGGCTCTAGCACTAGCCAGGGAGAGCCCAGCCCCGTGGTTTCACCAGCTAAAGCAGGCCCCCAGGCCATAGGAAACCAAGGTCAGGCCCCTGCCTTTTGGGCTTGTAGGTCACTGCTTTCTCACTATGGCCAGTTAGCTTGAACAAGATTCATTCATTCAATGCTTCCCAAACTTAGGTATATAAGAGTTGCTAAATATATACTACTGCCAGCCTAAAACTTTCTTATATTTGGGGGGTTGATAAGCAAGTAACTTTCTCCTGTCGTGATTGTAATTTAATATGAGTGTGTATACGACATACTACCAGTGGAATATACCCCGTACCTTGAAGAGTCAGTCCCCAGGACCACCTTTCTGATATCCATTATCTGCCCAGTGGTAACATAACACCAGCAATTGTACCTTCAGTAGTCAATATCTTTCTCACTTTCTCATCCTCCAACTCAGCCAGGAAACAGACAAAGGGTTTGATTCCTGCTACTTCTGCATCCACCCTAATAGGTGACCCAGGCTGTCCACTAGGCACTACTACACTGTAGGTGTAGAGCCAAGGATTTAGAGCAGAGATGGCAGAGATGGGGCTTTTCTCTGTTCAGGCGTCACTGCTGGCTACAGTTAGACCTTGTGAACTCTCCTTTGATCTCAGCCTGGATGCAGGCTAAGAAACCTTCAGAATCCTGTTCCTTTCTTCTTTAAATAGATCAATGGGCCCTACCACTCAGGAATGGGATTTGTGCTTTTTTACACATAGCATTGGGATCTTCAAATCTTTCTCAGTCTCTTAAATACTGAAGTTTGCAAGTCCTACATAGTTTGGATATGCATTCTTTATCAAATATGTCTTATAAATGTTCCCTCCCAATTTACAACTTTTCTTTTTGAAGAGCAGAAGTTGTAGTTTTGATAAAGTAATATTTATATCACGTTTTATGTGTCAATTTTTTTATGCATCTAACTTTGCTTACACCTGTACTCAAAAGGTTTTTTTTTCTTCTAAAAGTTTTGGGTTGGGTTTTTTGGGGGTTGGTTGTGTGAGTGGTTTGTTTGTGACAGGGGACTCACTTTGTAGCCCAGTTGTCCTGTAACTCTACGTAGACTGGGACTCAAACTCAGAAATCTGCGTGCCTCCAATACCTGAGTGTATTAAGGTCAAAAGTGTGTGCCACCACATCTGGCTTCTTCTAGTTTTTATTATTTTTTTAGGAGTGTGTGTGTGTGTGTGTGTGTGTGTGTGTATGTGTGTGTGTGTGTGTGTAACCTGTTTTGATTTAGTTTGGGGGTAAAGTGATAATATAGAATATTGGGTAGTTTTGTTTTTACTTTTTGTTTAGAGTTGCAACATCATCAGTTGAAGTCTATTTTGTTTTCCTTGGTATTGCCTTTCTGTGGGGGATGGAGGTATGGAGTGATTGTTTTGCATGTGAAAGGCACTACAATGCTTTTGTATATTTGTAAAAAGCCAATTGAAAATAGCAAGCAAACTAAAACAAAAAAAAAAACTGACCTCATATATTTGAGTCTGTATCTAGACTTTGCTCCGTTCTATTTATCTGTGTGCCTTTTCTTTCCACCAGTTCTTACTGTATGATTACCATAGATTCTATGTTTTTTGGTGGTGTTGTTTGGTTTTTGGTATTTTTGGTTGTTTGAGACAGAATTGATTTCTCTATGTAGCCATGGTTGTCCTGGAACCCATTATGTAAACCAAGTGGCTTCAAACTCACAGAAATCCACCTGCCTCTGCCTCCGAAGTACTGGAATTAAAGACATGTGCCACCATGTCCAGCTGGTAACCATAGAATCTTTTGTTGTTGTTGGGTTGGGGGGGGGCGTTGTTTGTTTGGTTTTGGTTTTTTGAGACAGGATTCTCTATGAAACAGTCCTGGCTATCTTGGAACTCACTCTGTAAACCAAGCTGGCTTTGACTTCACAGAGATGAGTTTGCCTCTGCCTCCCGAGTACTGGGATGAAAGGTGTATGCTACCATGTCTAGCTGTTTACAATAGATTCTTAATGCATCTGACTAACAGGCAAAGAAAGCCCTCCAATTTTGTTCTTCATTGAACATATAAATTCTAGAATGACTTTCTCAGTTTCTAAAAATTAACCATGATGAGGTTTTTATTGGGATTTCATTGAACCTGGAGAGTTTTGGAGAGATTTAACATCTTTTTTTGTTTGTTTGTTTGGTTGGTTGGTTTTTGTTATTTTGTTTTTCGAGACAAGGTTTCTCTGTTTAGCTTTGGAGCCTGTCCTGGCACTCGCTCTTTAGACCAGGCTGGACTCAAACTCATATAGATCCGCCCGCCTCTGCCTCCCAAGTGCTGGGATTAAAGGTGTGCGCCCCTACTACCTGTCTGAGATTTCACATCTTAATAAAGTGTTGTCCATTTTAATCCATGAACATGATATAGCTTCCATTTAGCCTGGTCTTTGTTATTCCATGGTAAACATTCTTTTATGTATCTCTTGCCCATTTCCCATCTCTTTATCAGCCTCAGGAAAGAGAGTTAGGAGTGTAACTGCATCCTTTTTGTCAGTTTGTCCTTCTAGTTCTATGTTACAGAAATTAGAGAGGAAAAACATTACCTCTAAAGCCGAGGACAGCTAAACTGTTCTTACTAAGTAGCCAGATTCCCTTGCCCTATCTCAGTGGTCGGTGTTCAACACACAAAGTGATAACAATGTTAGTGTGCTGAGGTTGCTTGTTTTGATTTCTCTCATTTTCTGTCTGCTCTTTTTTTTCTTCTGCCCCAGACCTACCCTTATATTAAATATGAAACATGTTTATGGGTAGGTGACTGGCACAGTTACCTGCCAGTTGAGTGGTCAAGGTCAAACACAAGACTCAATGCCTCCTGCAGTTTTCTGAACAAAGAGAGGTTCTGTTCTGCCCAACAGTGGACCAGAAGAGGGGGTATGAGTCAAGTAATCTCCTGTCTCAGATTATTTCTCACTGTGTCTAATGGAGCAAGGCCTCATTGGATCAATAGATTTTGTTTGTTAGTTTCTTATCTGATATAGTCTTGATAGATTTTTTTTCCTTCTAAATAAGGGTCCTAGAGAATGTGGTAGTCCTTGAAACTTCTACTCTGCCTTTGAAAGAGGTCTTGAGGCTATTTATATATTCAAAATCTTCTGTAGTCCCTCTGCTTTCCTGGAATGTTCCAGTAGTCCTTCTCCCATACCTAGATAGAATAGTGTCAGTTAAGAGACCATGTAAAATGTATTCTACCTTGTTCTCCATAGCAGCACCCCTCACTTCCCTGTTATCCTAGTCTTATGTCTAATGGTACGTTTGTCTTTTTCTCTCCTGCTTTGCCTCCACCACCCAGGAGCAAATGCAGTTTGCAGACCACCAGACGATGCTGTGTTTGACATCATCACTGATGAGGAATTGTGCCAGATTCAAGAATCTGGTTCCTCCTTGCCTGAGACACCCACTGAAACTGATTCATTGGACCCAAATATGGCTGAACAGTGAGTAGATGTTACCTCCATTTCCTAAGTACTCATTAAGTACCTGTCCTTTGTACTTTCTCATCAAAGGACCAGGAAAATAAGATGCTAGAAGTAGGATCAACTGTCTCTGCCAAGGGAAGATGCCTTAGAATGGTGTTCAGAGTCAGGTGGCTCTTAAAAAGTGACAGTGCTTAGGAAACATTCAGGAAGGTACTGTATCATTCAGAAAATTCCTGGGAAGTATGTGTGTGGTGTCCTGATTCAACATTTTCACTAAGGCCAGTCTTTGGCTTAGGCAGCTGTATTAGTCAGCTCAGGCTGCCACAGCAAGAGACCACAGTAACTGTGGACAAAGTAGTTAAAACTGTTAAAAATTAATACCATTTATAGCTGCTTTGCATTGGTACAGTAGGGGGAAAAGGGACTCTAAGGGAAAGAGCCCTCTCATTAAAGGCTTCAGAATATGAAAATCTAAATGCATTTTACTTTCCTTTAAAAAGAGAATGTCTGAAAAGATAGAGCCACAGGAGTGGTCTTCTCTGAAATAATCACCTAGAAAGTATTTTTCCAGGTTTAGCTACACAGACACTCCATTACTTCAGCTGTGATCCAAGAATACTTATCTTGGATAAGATAATGCTTGATACTTATCAAGCTGGCAGCAGAATTTGACATTATCTACATGGTGCTGTCTTTGTAGGCATTGCAGAATGTAAGAGTTGCAGGTCATGGAGGTTTGCACCAAGATTCTAGAGAATAGCCTTGGAGGCCAAGCAATATGTAGTAGGGTCAGATTCTCCGGTAGTCCATTAGTGGGATATGCATAAAAATTTGAGGGTAAAGCCTAAATTACAGTGGAGACCCCAATATATTGGAGATACCAGGAATGTAGAACATTTACCAAGGAAAGCTACAGGCACCTAGTAGAACCAGTCCAAAAGAGACCCTGTATGTGTAACTGGTAAGAAGGCCCATAAAGGTAAGGCTAATATCAAATGTGTTCCTCATGCCAGACCTGAAACTCGGATTTAACGTTTTCACCATTAAGTTATCAAGTCTTTCTTTGTTCTACCCTCATACTGCCTTTTTTAGAATGGGAATGTTTATATATTAGAAGTATATAATTTAAATTTTGATTTTTCTCTTTGGACTGTTCAAAAAAATAAGTAAATTTTGATTTTACAGGGTTTCACAATTGAGCATACCTTAAATTCTCAAACTTTGAACTTTGAAGCTTCAGACAGTGTTAAGGCTGCTAAGACTACAGGGCTTTCTCTGAAGCTGAACTAAGTAGATTTTGTACTGTGAGATGGCAGTGAGCCATCTTGACCCAAAGGGGTCACAGACTAAATGGTATGTTTTGAATCTAATGTCCCTGGCAAGTTTGTTTGGAATGTTTCATCCTAGACTTGTGGCACTATTTTGAAGGCTATGGATCATTTAGAAGGTGTAACCTGACTTGTGGAAGTATAAGTCAGAGAAATTACTAAGGACGAGACTATGAAAGTTTTACCTATCCCTGGTTCCAGCATGAATTCTCTGCTTCCAAGCCCAATGTCATATAATAAGTCTAAATGGAGCTGCTCTGCCTTCCCTGCTATAATGGACTAATACTCTCTGAGCCAAAATAAATACTTTCTTAAGTTGTTCCTGTCAGATATTTTATCATAGCTATGAGAAAAGTAGCAAATACAGTCTCAAGATTGCTTGGTCATCTTTTCTTCTGGTGAAGGATTTCTGTGAGCTTATGCTGACTCACAGTGAGATCTCTGTCTCCTGCTCAGAATCTAAAACAGAACCAGGAATTAACTGTTATCTTTATCATGTCAATTTCTGCCACATGGGAGGGCTGAACTTAAATCTTCATGAGGCTGTTAGCCTAGATTTTAGGCTTAAGTGTATCTCTACACTTGTGCGTTCTCTTACTAAAGTCACTGAATTCAGCTCATTGTCAGACCTAAGATAGCTCCTGTTCGCTGTTGCTCCTGTGACTCTGGACCAATTCTCTCCTTCCTTAAACACTTCTCTGACACATACTGGTCAGTAATCATCAGTGTTCACCCTGACCCCCATGGCCCAGTGGTCCCCAAGATGTCTTTTCTTCCTTTAGCAGTAAACTATATTCTGTCCTTAGTACTTGGAAAGCTACATGGCGAGAAGGGTGAGTAGACCAGGAGCTAGGAACCCTATGGATTTGAAAGCGTCTGGGCACAAACACCTGTAACCTGCATAAGGCTGTTCTCCAGCTTCCTCCCTCATCTTTCGCCTTCCTCTTTCCTAGTAGGAACAGAAACAAAAAGCTTCTAGACTGCTCACCAGTATGTGTAGGTTTTGGTCTTGGGAAATCAGGAACTGTTCCAGAGAAGGAAAACTGCCAGTGTGCTGGCCTGCAGCCACCAACACAGATCTGGGATTGACTGATGGGAACCTGTGGTCCTTGTATCTCACCTGTGTGAATGAAGAGCCACCTTTCTACACTATAGAGTGTGTGTTAGCATGTATGGTATCTTTTCCTTAGCATTCCAAGATACCAAGAGTCTGATAAAGTATGGGAAAGTCCTACACTTGCACCAGTATCCCTCACAGGAAAGTTAGAGGGAAATCTGAGGAACAAAGTAATGAAAGAGGAATTAAGCTTTGACCCTTCCTGGAAATGGTAGAACAAGGAAAAGTCTCCAGATCCAGCTTCACTCTCAGAGGGAAACCTAACAGGATCTCCTGTTGCAGCTGCCTTTCCCCATTCCTGTCTTATCTTGATTGGTGATAATTAGCAGGAACACAGCCCTCACCGGTAGCAGATAGACGTCCTTCACCACCTTTCCCCCATTCCTGTCTTATCTTGATTGGTGATAATTAGCAGGAACACAGCCCTCACCAGTAGCAGATAGACGTCCTTCACCACCTTTCTCCCTCTGTGTCCTATGCATCACTACCCAGATTTCCAGTTGTTCTCAGAACTGAGGTGATAGGTAGTTGGCTCCCTTGGCCTCTGCCCAGCTCACATACAGCCAAAGTCTCCACAGTCTGGCCTCCTCTCTCAGTAACAGATATACAGGCTGTTCAGGGTGAAGAACTTCAGCTCCAGGCCCTGTGGCCATGCAGTGCAGCCTCTAAATGAGCTCCTTTAGCTGTTTGGGAGAGCCTAGAATCTACCCCTCCTTAAGAAAGGCAATTGGAGACAGGGCCTGGGCCAGAAACTTCCTGTGGAGATAGGTGATGTTCCTGATGTTGATGCTGAGTTTTAATGTCAGCCTAGGATGTACGTATCTTCTGTGTTCACATGTTTCTCTGTATCTTCAACTTGTAGCCTCATCTTTTTTTTTTTAAAAAAAAAAAAGCCTCCTTCAGGTACCCAGATTACACGAAATGATCTGAAACCTACCCTCAGAGTCTGCTTGCCAGCAATCGCTTCAGAACCAGAGCTTTGTGGCCAAAGTGTTTAGTGGGGGAAGTGTGGTTACCAACCAAGAGATCTGATGCCTGCTATCACAGAAATGAAACAAGGACAGGATATGGTGATCATGGTTAAAGTTCAAAAGCCACCTTATGCCTGTATTAACCAAGGACATCTGACTGCAGAGGATTGCAGGGCAGGCAGGCTCTCTGTGTGGTATCACACCTGCCTGAAAGCTCTGTGGCCAGTGTTTAGGGGAAGAGAAGCTGCTAACAAGGACCAGTCCTCACTCAGTTCTCCTCTGAGAAAGGGAGATGGCAATACCAAGCTGCCTGTAAGACAGCACTAGTGACTATGGACCTGAAGAACTGAGCACTATGGAAGCCAGAGTAACCGAGAACTGGATTCTGTGTTCCCATTTCTGCTTTCCTGTGGCACCATCTCTTCAGCCAAGACACCAAGAATTCCTGGGTGATCAGATGGCCTCTAGAAGAGAGTCACATGCATTCACCTCTCTGAAGACATAGCTATCCATGGCCTTCATATATCTAACTGAAGCCAGAGCCCATAAGCTCATCTATAATCCTCAGAAATGAGGAACACAATGGGAGGGGAGCATACAGCCTTAACTCTGAGGCTCTGAAGCATACCTAGGACAGTCTGGATGCAAGCAGGGTCCATGTTAATCCAGCTTTTCCTCCAACCCCACTGTAGCGCCCTGGCCTTTGATCTGATCTGCTGCTATGAGCAAGAATGGGAGCCAGAGGTGAGAAAAAGAGATCACTGAGTGCTTGAGACTTCTGACACCTCTATAAGGGAGCCTACAGCAACAGCCTTCCTGGGTCATGGTGCAGGTAGCTTGCAGGTCAGACACAAGCTCTCTTTAACTAACACATGCTGGGGTCTTGTGTGTGTGTGTGTGTGTGTGTGTGTGTGTGTGTGTGTGTGTGTGTGTGTGTTGCTAATGGTGGTATAGATATAGAAAGAGATAGAAACATTCCCCAGGTGGAATAGGTAGATTCCTATAGGGACAAATAGTGGCTTAGGAGGCATGAGAAGAAAGGTCCAAGTATAAACATTTCTGTGGGGAACCTAGAAGAGGGCATGATCCAGCAGGTTCTTCCATCTCATCTGATTCGTTCTTTGGGCAGACAGTTGGTCAGGGAAGGCCCAGGGAGCTTTGTCACCTGGCACTGTGAGATGATGAGCCAGGCCTTGAAGATGCTTTCTGGGGTTAGCCTAGGGTGGCACTGTCTCTGAATACTGAGTGCCCAATCCTTCCTCTCTCTAGAATACCAGTGTAGATAGCTACAGGGCCCTTTCACCTGAGTCAGCTTGCTTCCCATTTAGAGCCTGTATCTCCTGAGCTGGAATATTAGGGAAATCAGGGACTCAGGCCCCGTCCATCAGCAATGTTTCAAATAAAGAAGAATGCACTTAAGGTTAGCCTTATCACCCTACATACAGCAGGCTAGTTGTTTGAGTAAGCACTTGATCTTGCATGTCACTTGTACATAGCAAGGAAGTGTACTATATATAGTCCTTATGTATGTGTTTGATAAAACGGTTCTTAAGACCATATGGGTACTCCGAGGTGTGGTCACATTTTGATGAGCCAGAATTTATGTGACATGCCCTGCATGTCCAGAAGAAAGTACACAACAGCCTATGTCACTACACCCACCCGTATGGATGGCATAAGGAGCCTCTACTAATCTTCTAAGAAATGACTGCTGCTAATTTGGAGACCTTTCACCTACAAATAGATTGTGCTGTGGGGTGATTTGATTTGATTTGGTTTTGAGACTGGGTCTCATGTAGCCTTAGTTGACCTCAAACTTTCTCTAGATGAGAATAACCTTAAACTTTAGATACTCCTTCCTTCACCTCCCAAACACTGGGATTATAGGTGTGTTTCACCATGCCCAGTTTGAATGTGGTGCTAGGTCCAAACCCAGGACTTCATGCACACTGGGCAAGCATCTACCAACTGGGATACCTCCCCAGTCCATTGTGCCAGCTGTTTCATATGTGTCATCTCAAGTCCTCCTCATATCAACGGAGAGACTTGTGCTGTCTCATTAAAAAGAAATGGCCAGAGGTTAAGAGATTTGTTCAGGTCAGGTATGCTGGCCTGTGTCTTTAACCCAGCACTTGAGAGTCAGAGGCAAGCATATTTCTGTGAGTTCAGGGCCAGGCTGGTCTACACAGCAATGTAGTAAGGAAGGAGGGAAGGAGAAAAGGGGAGACAAGGGGAGGGAACCTGCAGCATGAGTGCAGGCATGTTAATAGAGGTTGAGATTGATTTGTTCCCGGTCTCACCTGGTAAAGGACAGAAGGGCAGCCCTGGGCTGCTCTCTCCAGCCCCTGAGCCCAGGGTTAGCTAACCTCCTATGCATTCTGGTCAGCCTTTTTAGGTAGATGTTCATATTTAGGTAAATGATTTAGTGGTACAAACACCCAACAAGCATCTATAGGGCTATTCACCTGATTGTCAGGATTTAGTCAGGATCAATCGAGTTTGTCATGTAAAGTTACCTCATACTGGAGCAGTATTGCAGAGTTAAACAAATGCACCCCACGTCTTGGGCAGGATCAGGAAACCACTGTGAAAGCAAGATTGTTACCATTGGTATAGTCTATTTCCTTCATAGACCACTGCCCCCAAATAATTTAACTTATTTCCTTTATTCTAAGCCTAGAAGTTAACTGGGTTGTTTTTGTGCAGTTTTTGAGAGTTTATTTTGTTTTGTGTCCCAGGCATACCGAATTAAAGTACAATGTACAAGATGAAAGCAGCTTGAAAACTTTTAAAAGGTTTTATTTCTTAGTTATGAAACTCATAATATTTGATATATTTGTGTGGCAGGCATTGGAAAGTTCCATTTTTTGTTTTTTTAAAGATGAGCAAAGTCACCAGAGTCCCTCTAATTTGCTTAGAGTTGTTATAGTTGTAAGCTCCTTTTTACACATTTTTCTAGCATTACGTGGACCACTGAAATTCAGCTGTTTATTCTGGCCCATTTTCAGTCTCTTATGCTACACTTTCAAAGATTAATCTAAGAAAATATAAGCATCCACCCATACAAAAGTCAGACCCCTGGATGAATTAGAGCTTGGTCTCATCCTTATTAGGTGCCTGGTGACAGGTCTGAGCCACATAGACCAGTACTTGTGTGGGAGGGTTCTCAGCTTTCCACCACTTGCCCATAGAAGAATCTTATGAACTCAGGAGCCCTGCATGTTACCTGCCATCAATAGCTTTGTTGATGCAGCTCCTCTTCAACTTTTAGCCCCAAACTGGGTAAAAGAGAACCTGAGATCTCTAGAGTTAGCATTCTTGGGGATGGAAAAGAGAAAGTGCTTACAAATCTCAAGACATTCTCCTTTGAGCATTGAGGTTTAGATATTAAGAACAGGGTATGTTTATATCTGAGAATCTTTGTATACCACCACAGTTTTCAGTGACTTCTCCACGAGAGTCCACATGCTGTAAGCAAAGCCTTTCTTGTTGTATCCAGTGGACATAGCCATGCTCCTAAGAATTCTGATGCTAGCTTCTCCAAGTCTGGCCAGGCCTACTACAATTGAAACATGCTGGTGGTCTCTACATTGTGGGAGGCAGAACAAGTCTTGGAATTGTCCTCAGAAGACTTCCACTGACTTGAGACTCCCAAGTAAGGGAGGCAGCCAATGTCCTTCGCAAGTTTCCAGAGGTTCTTCCGGAACTTTAAGCCAACAAAGGCATAGAGCACAGGGTTAAGGCAGGCCCGAAAGTATGCTATCGCCTCTGTCACTATGATGGCATACTGAAAGCTGCTCGTGATATAGTACTCCCTGCTTGTGCTCCTGATTAAAATGACAAGGTTGAAGGGGGT
Source organism: Ondatra zibethicus (assembly GCA_004026605.1). Lineage (NCBI taxonomy): Eukaryota > Metazoa > Chordata > Mammalia > Rodentia > Cricetidae > Ondatra > Ondatra zibethicus. The sequence goes on from PVIU01009485.1 coordinate 58,425, forward strand.
CTGAGTCAGCAGGAACATAGCCACTACAACAAAGATGATCTTTAGAGATTTGTGCTTCTGGAAACCTCGAGCGTGAAGCAAGGTCTTGATGATGCTTGAGTAGCACACAATCATAGTGAGCAATGGCAAGAAGAATCCCAGAGTCATCTGCGTGGTAAGAACCACAGTGGAAATGGCCTCACTGTGATACTGACAGACATGCTTGTCCAAATGTTCAACTCTAGCATAGATGATCTGTGGCAGAGAGACCAACAGGGAGACCACCCAAATGAACAAGCAAGTGATCTGGCCCCAGATCTTCCACTTAGCCTGCTGGTTAAAGACTTTGGTAGCCTGGACCACTACAATGAAACGATCCACCGTGATGCAGGTGAGAGTGAGCATGGACACGTAGAAGTTCACTGTATACATGGCATGAAGAGTTTTGCACATGACCGTGCCAAAGACCCACTCATAGGTGCCTGCATAGGCCCAAAAGGGCAGAGTACAGACAAATACCAGGTCAGCCACGGGCAAGTTCACCAGGAACACATCTGTCAGACTCCTCAGCTTCTGATAGAAAATGTATATAACCAGAACCAGGGAGTTCCCTACCAGTCCAAAGACAAACACCGTCAGGTACATGCAGGGCAGAAAGACCTCCTTGAACTTTAGGAAACGTTCGTGCTCCTCGCTGTTGTCACTGGAAATGTTGGCGAGCCAGGGATCGTCGTATTGGTCCTCCATGGTGTCTGTTGTGGCGGACATCTGTGAGTCCAAACCCAAGAGTTATGTTTGGTTCCGTCCGAGTGACTGACACTCTTTTCTTCCCACTGTTTAGGAAACAAATTGTCATCTCTAACCCCACTCCTTATCATGCTCAGTAACAGCAGTGTGTTGAAGATGGCCATTTCCCAGGGGAAACTGCTTACCCAGTATGAGGGAATCTTCATTAACCCTAAAAATTCCAGTCTCCTCCCATGCATATCCCATAAAACACTATGCTCAATTGTTTAAGAAAAAAAAAAGATACCATACAATCAAGAGGGCATAGTAGCCCTTTGGTTTTATGTTTTATTTTGTTTTGTGTTTTCTGTGTTTATGTATTTCATGTGTATCAATGTTTTGCCTACAAGTCTGCCTGTGAGCTCTGTGTGTGTAGTGCTCACCAAGACCAGAAGAAGACATTAGATTGCCTGGGACTGGAGTCACAGATGGTTGTGAGCAGAGGATCAAGCCCAGATCCTCTGGAGACTGTCTGGTACTCTTACCTGCTGAGCTATCTCTCCAGACTGCTGTCTGTCAGGGAGGCTTGCCTCCATCTGCTCCGGTCTCATAGCAGGTGTCTACCACTCTCTGCCCTGTGCTGATCAGTTTTATGTCAATTTGACACAAGCTAGATCTGAGAAGGACTCTCACTTGAGAAAATGTCTCTGTTAGATAGGCCTGTAGGAAGGTGTGTAGTGCATTTTCATTTTTTTAAACTTTTTTTTTTTTTGGCTTTTTAAGACAGGGTTTCTCTGTCTAACAGTCCTGTCTGTCCTGAAACTTGCTTTGTAGACCAGGCCAGTCTTGAACTCACTGAGATCCACCTGCCTCTACCTCCCAAGTGCTGAGATTAAAAGCATGCACCACCACTGCCTGGCTGTAATGCATTTTGTTAATGAGTGGTTGAGGTGTGAGGGTCCAGCCCACTGTGAGTGGGGACGCCCCTAGGCTGGTGGTCCTGTGTGCTATAAGAAAACAGGACAGGCAATCTAGGAAGGAACAAGCCAGTAAGCAGCACTCCTCCATGGTCTGTGCTTCAGTTTCTGCCTCTAGGTTCCTGCTCTCAGTTCCTGCCCTGATATACTGTTATCAGGACATGTTCTCCCCAAGTTGCTTTTGGTCATGATGTTTTATCACAGCAAAAGAAACCATAACTAAGATAGCCCCACTTGGTGTTAAAAATCATGAAAGTCAAATCAAATGCCCCCTCTAGGAGGCTTTCTTACTGATATCCTCAGGAGTTTGGAGAATGACAAGAACTATGTCTGACTGGGGAGTTCTTCCTGTGTACTCATCTTGAGCTATATAGTGTGAAGGGCAATTGATGAGGAAACAAGGGAAAGAAAACCCCTAGGTGTCCAGAACTTTGACTGACTGGGGAATTAAGGTGTGGTCCTGACTCTCCAAACCAGACTTTCCCATTTATCATCTCTGTCATAGTATCTGTGCTGGAGCCTCAGATCCTGGAGAATTGGAGTGGTGCATGAAGTAGGGTGGCTGCTGAATAGGTTTGTAGCAATGACCACATGCCTGACTTTCTTACCCCAGACTTCATCCTCCATGACTGTCATGTCTCTGACCCTGTTCTGCCCTCTCACTTTACCAAGGACAAGTAGGATAGGGGTAATGTGACCTGTAGCCTGACTGTGGGAGCCAGGCCAACCCTGCCAGTGTCCTGGGTGCCTACCCCACTAGTGTCGGTCCTAGACGCTGCCTTAAGACGAGCGACTGTTTGGGTAGAACCTCTGTAAGATTTACCAAGGCAGAATATTCCCTAGTCCAGAAGAGGGCATGTGAAAGTTGACGACATTCCCCCCTTTTTAATCCACGTGAACATTTCTTGCCCTGAAGTTGAGTCCTAGGAGGAAACAGTGTCCACTCTGATGGTTCTGCAGCCCCTACCTTTCCTAGAGGCATGATTGCTTTTTCTCACTTCAGTAAAGCTACTCCTAGTCCCATGCCTAGACCTCAAGCTAGAGATCCAGTCTTGATAGGCTGAAGTTGGGCCTCCTGTTCCACAGCTTTCTGAGGTGCTAAAATAAGGTCAGATATTGGTGTATGTGTTATTGGTTCACATAGGGACAATTTATTTTTCAGCATTTAAAATATGAAATAAACATCTTTGCTTTCCTAAGAGTATCATCTAGTTCTTGTTGTTCCCTGACTTATATTTGCTGTTTTGTTGTCCTGTTTTTTTCTGGACCCAACCCTAGCATGACTCTTCAGAAAATGTACAGATTCATATTCAATATTATGTTGGCAGATAGGGGCTTGGCCATACAAAATAGAGTATTGAATGGAAATCAGTGGACTGGGGAGATGGCTGTCAGTAAAGTGCTTGCTTTACAACCATGAGAACTTGAATTAATTCCCTAAAACTCACATTTAAAAAAAATAAAGTGGGCATGCTGGTCTATACTTGTAACCCCAGCGCTAGGAGGTAGAGACGTATTCCTGGGGCTCACTGGCCACAACAATCTTACTAGCCTATGAGGTGAGTTCCAGGCCAATGAGAGACCTGGTCCCAACAAAAAGGCAAACAGTGCCTGAAGAAAGACATTTGCTTACATATGCACGTGTACCCATAAATACACAAGTATGCATGCACACACACAAAATCACTGCCCTTTATATAAAAAGTTGAGAATATTTCATCTGTAATCAAAATGTTGATTTATGAAAATGAAAAAGTAATAAAACTTTGGACATAATGTAAAAGCCTGATAATAAACTATAATTATATCAGAAGCATAAAATTAACTCAAATATTTAAGAAATACTTTTAATTATTTTTGAAATTTCAGTATATCACTGAAAACAGGACAAATATGAGAAAAACATGCAAAAAAAAAAGCATGAGCTATTATGGTTACAACAAATAGATGGCAGCCTTGATCTTCCTACTCCATCTCCCAAGTGCTGGGATTGCTGCCACACCTGGCTCCCAAACCTTTTGTAATCACAAACCTCTTTGAGAATCTCATTAAAGCTGTAGACCTTCACTGAGAAATAAGTGAAAGTCTGTAGTTCTAGGGCTTCATGTGTAGCTGAATTCAGTAGCTTGCACCCTCTATACAAGTCATGCTGAAGGCCAGAATCTGAGAGAACCAACAAAAGCAAATGACTCACCACTAGGGAAGCCCCGGTAGCTTTGTTCCAGAGTGAAGTGTGCTCGCTCAAGGTCTTCCTCTGCTTCTCTGTGATGTGTGATCTGTGTTTCCGTCAAATACTTAAAAGCCTTCAGCTAGTGACCTGCCCCTCTCTCTATCCTACAGGAAGAATCCACATGACAGTTTTGACAAGCCCGCCCACTTAATTTGAGAGTCAAAGATGAAGCATGATTCTGATGCTTCATGCTCTTTTTTTCTTGGCTTGGCACGTATTCTGCTGTTAAAACCTGATAGGTTTCCATTTCCTAAAGAGGAGCAGTAAGTAGATTTGATTTTTGTCCACTGAAGATGGTGGACTTTGTGCATTAAAATTACTTTGTTTACTGGTCACACATATCTTTGAAACATTTTGGGTCTAGGCCAACACAAAGTCCATGCTGTGGACTAGGTCTGTGCGAATGTCCAACATGTACTGCAGATGTCTCACAGCAGCCCTAGGGGTTCAGTTTATAAATGAGAACATAGAAACCAGAGCCAAAAAAGCTGGTGAATTCAGAGCTAGAAGCTCAGGTTTCTGGTCATTCCCTGACCAGTGGTCCAGGCCGCTGTGCTGGAGGGCCTGATACAGCCCTGCACTCGGCCCCACAGGCCCCTGTGCAGGCAGTGCCCATCTACCCGGCTTGTCTTGTCTAGAGCCTGCCTGGGCTTGTCCTCCTGGACCTTCCCCATGTAGGAGACATGATCTCAATGTAGTCTGGCTATTAGTTCCCATGAGCTAGTATTGCTAACTTCTCTGGGAAATTACCCTGGGAGTAGGACCAGAATCATCAATTTTGCTCTAAGACAGGTATGCCAGAGGCTTCCATGTACAACTAATGGGTTCATTAATGCAGTGAACAGGGAATAGATGCATAGGCTGCTCCAAATACCAAGAGGGAGATAGTTGAAGCACCTCTCCTGAAAGAACACTTTGGGGGCTGGAAAGATGCCTCAGCAGTTAAAGAGCACTTCCTGTTCTTGCAAAAGACCGAGATTTGCATTTACAGGGCATTATTAGAATGAGCTGAGATTTGTCAAGCTTTGCTATATTCTTCTCAGAAGTCATTTGTTTTCCCCAGTGAAAACAGAGTCCTATCTCAACCCTTTGTGATTGTGCATGAACATCGATAGGAATATGCATGGGTGAATGTAGGGAGATTAGATGTGTGTATTTGGAAATGTGTGGTACTTTTGTCATAGCACTGCAAAGAAAAGTTCTGTGTAAAACAAAAGATTTTCAACTAAATTCAAGGAACTAGTTCATTTGGGACCACTTTACAAAAAAAAAAAGCCTTTTACTATTTATATCTGTAGTATAATTATTCCAAGGTCCTTAAGTCCCTTTGAATCAAAGATCTAAACTTCTCAAGAATGAGTACCCAATTGTCTTTGCCTGCATTCCTCTGGAATACTTGAATATCTAAAATAGAATTGATAAAAGAATGTAAGGGAAGTTGTAGGTACTTTTGCTGCAGTCTTACTTTAGAAATCACTCTGTGCTAACCTTTTCTAGAAACCTGGTATTCTCAAGCCAGAACTATTGGGATATCACTTTTAGGTTGCATCATTAGGAACATTGAGAACCACTGTCTTAGAGGGAAGAACATATCAATGGACTGTTGAGCATGTCACTCTAAGAAGTCAGAGAAGCTAATGGAAGACCCGACTGCTGGAGCAAGGTCACTTGAGAACACTGACTTTATGGACTTCTCTTCTGAGAAAACTGCTTCAATAGGAAAGAAAGAACATGGCTATAGAAGGAGATAGAGTGCCCTCTAGTGGTCCTGCTTATGTTTCCGGCCTTTCTCAAATTTACTTTATCCCTTGATGCATTTACATGACTACCTAGGAGAGACCGAATTTCCCAAAAATGATGCAAGATTTTTGAAACCTTGTGAAACTATAGTAAACGTGCCTAGTGTCCAGGCAGAAAGGAGCCTTTAGTGAGAGGAAAGTTTGAGACATACTGACCATACCCATGGGATATTTCAAGAAAGTACTCCAGAACTCTTGAGACTAGTTACAACATCTGGGGAAGAGGTCATCCTGGGCAGGAGACCTTCCTAAGGCCTTCACGTGGGAGTCAACTATTTTTTTTGTTTGGCCTATGTGTCTTCTTGGGCATAATTGTCAGCTGAAGTTGGTTGAATTATGAGACCCCTAAGAGCTACTAGCCAGGCTGGGCATAGAGTCCTGGATGGGAACACACAGAGCTGCAGTCAAATTATCTTAATTCTGGCATGAATCCTGCTCTGGAGAAACAGCTGGGACTCAAGTCCCCATCCAGGAACTTTTATCTGCCCGTGTGTTTTGAAGGTCAGTAATTTTGCAGGTGTTCATAATGTTCCATGGTCAGATAAATACAAGAACACGCCAGATAAGACACTAACAACCAAAGAAACCTCCATCCAAATCTAGCTTGATGAATCAGTGAATTTAATTAGTGTTACTTACAGGTGTATGGGTAAAATGGGGAACTTCCTCACCAAAAGCACACCCTAGAATAGGTGAGAATTCACAATAGCTGCATTTCTGGAGTTTTCCGTACAGCCTTCAGGTAGCTGCATGAAGAGAGTCTCCTCTCTCAAGCAATTAATTGCTGCTTTTAAAAGTGGGGGTGGAGGAGTAGGGAGATGGGACTTGTGAATCTTGTACCTTTCTCCCTTCTTCCATCCTTCCTTTTTTCCTCCTTTGAGATGGGATTTATCTATGTAGCTAGCCCTGGATGTCCTGGAGTACTCTGTAGACTAGACTGGCCTGGAACTCCTAGAGATCCACTTGCCTTGGCCTCCCAAGTGCTGAAGGCATGCACCACCATGCCAGGCAAACTGAGTTCTATAACTTTTATGCACTTCTGTCTTTAGCTTACTGAGTCTTAAGAGCGCTCTCCTCCATCCGAAAGAGAATGTTTTAATGAGGAAGAATCAGCTAGACAGCTGCCTAACTGACTTTCTAAGAGAGAGATGTATGTAACCCTTGCTCTCTGTGTATCGGTTATCCACAGAGGACACTTTGGAGACTGGGACAGCCCCAGTTCCAAAGCAGCTCCTCTGTACTCCTGGTGGTACATTAGGAAGGAAAGAAAAGGTAGGTATTCCCTCTGCCCCATCTCTGCCTAGACCTATTCTTGTACCGACTGAGCGGCATCAGGGTATCTGATTCTGGAACCAACTTTGCAGAACCAACAGGGCCAGTACTAAGGAGGAAAGAGGCAATGGTGCTGGTATCATGCCTGCCTCCCCTAAGCATAGGGAAGGATTTACTGATGTGGGAGGGAAGAGTGACTCACTGGTGTTTACACACACTCACACTCCTTCCAGGCACTCTTGCAGCCCTGTTGTCTTCCCTCTGCTGTCCCCACTGAAGCCCTTACATGACTCCATTATAGGCCTCAGGCTATATAACTACTTTGTGTGCTGATAGCTAACGGCCTGTTCTCCTTTATGATGTTTCAGGGACACTACATCAAACTCACTAACCTCTGAAGATACTGAAGACATGCCAATGGGGCAGGATGCCGAAATCTGCTTGCTGAAGTCCGGAGAGCTGATGTAAGTGCCAAGCTAATGAGTGGGCCTCTTGTGCCCAGGAGAATGGAGTATGGAGGAGGGACACTGGTCCTATCACAGCAGGAGCTGGCCCCACCCAGTGCTCTGTTTTACCACCAGTGGAATAATGCAAATCTTTGAGGGCAACAGGGCCTTTCTCAGCCTAGATGTATGTGATTCAAAGACTCAGATGCCAGTCGGTCATAACCAAAGGACAGACATCCAACCAAATGGGTAATGATTAAAGACACAAACTCATATAGGAGTAAGTAAAGCAAAAGCAGGCTTTATTAAGAAAAGTTAACAAAAAGTAAGAAAATGTAAAAGAAAGTGGGAAGAGTCCTAAGAAAGGAAAAACATTGAGCTGTTTTCTGGGGGCAGGACTTGTAGCAGGGAACTAGACAAGACTGAGGTGGTTTCAATTGGCATGGGCTAATTCACTGAGCATATCACAGGCCAAGCCAATTGAAGAATCCCAAACTCTGCATATTCTCCTCACCCAACTGAGAAGATGATCGTGTGCTCTTCATTCACGTGCTGCTCACACAGGGGGTAATCACAGAGTTTCCTGTTCATCTCTGAATAGCTTTGTTAGCTGTTGGTCTTGGCTGTCTTTTGGCTGCTAGTCTGTTAGTTGTTGGTTTTACAGGTGTTGCTGGCCTCAGACCTTGGTAGAGTCTGTTGGTAGTTCATTAAACTCTTCCCTTTGTTCAGTTTGTAGGGATTGTTTCATTTTTTGTTTTGTTTTAGGCAGTGCTTAGAATTGAACTCAGAGTCTCATGCATAATAGGTACTTTACCACTGAGCTACATCCCAACCCCACCTGCTTGTGGTGTACTTGTTTGTGGAGAGGTAACATTAACTCCTGTCACACCTGCTAACATCTGGCTGTAGTTTTTCTGTGTTGCCTCATATCCAGCTCCTGACTTACAGGGTAGCCTGGGGTGATCTCCTTTCTGAACTAAGTAGAAGAATCATGTTAGGAATTATTCTTACCCATAATTTAGTCTTTTGCAGTTAGCTGGATTAAAAGCAATTATATGTGAAAGGCCAACAGTGCCTTGTGTTACGTCTCTCAGTAGGAACCTTGTAGAAGTGGGAACCAGCCAGAGATGTACATATGTCCCTCAGTAGGGCTGTGTGGGGTAGGAACCAACTAGTGCCTTGAGTATGTCCTCCAGCAGGCCCTTGTGGAAGTGGGAACCAGCCAGAGCATACAGACACTGACTCTTTTCCCCAGATCCCTGTCCTTCCCCTTACGTGATCAGGTTGGCTGTCTCATACCCAGCTATAAGCTCTCCCCCCTCCCATGTGTTTCAGACCTCTCTATTTGAACCCTGATGTCTATTTTAACTGCATTAGGGACTTCAGTTTGTACTTTCTATCTTTAAAGCATAATTTATAATCCTTTAAAACTTGTTGTTTAGCTGGGCAGTGGTGGTGCACACCTTTTTAATTCTAGTATTTGGGAGGCCGAGGCAGGCAAATCACTGTGAGTTCGAGGCCAGCCTGGTCTACACAGCAAGTTCTAAGATAGCCATGGCTACACAGAGAAATCCTGTCTTGAAAACCAGAAAAATGAAGCTGAGGAAAGGCCTTGCTTCATGGTGAGGAACTAAACCAAGGTATTCAGCTCCATTTGAAGGCCCTGTTGCCATAATCCCGGGTTAAGCTTGCTGCCTTTGAGTGACTGAGGAAAGAAGAAATCTACTCAGCTGGTCGGCGCCTGGGATTAGTGGCAGCAAGACTTCCCGCCCAGTCAACCTCAGACTGTCACAGCCCTGTCCCCCTGCAAAGTGGATCCAGGGATGCTTGGCTATAGGAAGAGGTCAGAGGCCTCCCCTCAGCTCCACAATCTTCAGTGTTACCACAATGGTCATGGGAAGAAAACATGGTCATCGCAATTCTACAGATTTGGAAAACAAAACAAGACAGGTGTGAAATCTGACACAGGTTCTCTCAGGTTTGACTTTTCAACCCCTCCACCCCTTCTCACATAAATCTGCGGAGAGACTGTGGGAGGTGTGTCTAATAGGGTGAGAGGAGGCGGCAGAACATAAAGGCTGGACCAGCCTCACAGATGTGATAGGACTAAATCATCGCACTCAAATCCTATCCATAAGAGACTCAGAGCAGGCCAGTTGTCCCCACAGTTTCCATGGGCTTTCAGGTCCGTGTGGGCAAGGACTCCCTGTATCTTTCCCAGCTCTGACTCGCTGGTAAGAACTATGCCAGATGTGTGGTAAGCACTCAAACCAAAGCTTTTGTCTGAGCTGAGCATCTTATAAACATGTCAGTCAGGGGTACCCGTGCTTAACCTACAAAGAGTCTCAAATATACAGTTACCTCAAAGCCTCAGACAATCCACTGAACCAGGTTTCTCTTTGCATTTTTATTTTAGGATCAAATTACCCCTCACAGTGGAGGAGATCATCAGCTTTGGGGAGGGTAACAGGGAGCTGTTTGTGAGGTCCAGTACCTACAGCCTGATCCCTATCACTGTAGCTGAGCCTGGCCTCACTATCAGCTGGGTCTTCTCTTCTGACCCCAAGAGCATCTCCTTCAGTGTGGTCTTCCAAGAGACAGAAGACACACCACTCGACCAGTGCAAGGTAGGCCAGGTTCCCTAACAGCGTCCTTAACACACACTCCAGGTGCCTGAGCAGATCTTCCCCAGAGTGGGCAAAGCATCTAAGACTTGATTACCTTGGGGAAACAAGACCCAGAAGTCAAGTTCAAGAGAATTATCTTCACATGGCTGAAGGTTGTTTCTGTGCCTCACGTGTTCCATTTGACCTTGGGATAGATCTGTAGATAGATCTCAGAGACATGCAAGAGATAGGATTCTCACAGAACTCTGCAGAGCAGAGTGGGATACCTTGGGAGTTATGGGCTGCGTCTCCAGTTGTCCAGTTTGAATGTCCCATATATCACCTGCAAAGACAGTCCCAGTATGACATGGGCAGTTGAGCTTTATAACATCCAGGCTATTCTAGGTGTAAAATGTTGGCAGTGAAGAACTGCAGTTCTCAACCATGTGGCTGTACACTGGAAACCCAGGGAGAGACTTTAAACCCAAATCCTTAGGCCAAATCCCAGACCACTAAATCAGGGTATCAGGAATACAGTGCAGGCAACCCTCAGCAACTCCATTGAGCAGCCCAAATTGAGTAGTTCAGAGCCACAAAAGGGCTGTGTAGAAGCTCGCAGGATGCTGATTCACTGTGGGGTGAGAAAGAGGGATTCCCGTGCCCAGCATCTGAGTTCCCATGTTTGTAAGGCAGAGAGGAGTAATGGAGGGTAGAAATGCAAATTGTATTTGAATCGTGAGAGAAAAGAATGGTTAAAAAAAAGAAAAGAAAAGAAAAGAAAAAAAACTCTCAGACATAGGAGGTTGCAACAAAAAGTGAATTTTTAGGCAGTTAATTGTCCTAGGTAGTTAACTAGCAGAGGCCTTTTTGCTCTACCTTGCTAGAAATCAATTATGGGTAGGCAAATGGCTCTTTGATGTTTATTTTCAGCAAATTTCTCTGTGTTTGGCACCAGCAATTGAAATCCTCTGCCGTCAGAGTCCTGCAAGCCTCAGGTGCTGGGCCCTTAGCTCCATAAGCGTCTCTGCGCTGTGGACTTCTCCCTTGCTGGATTTTGAACAATTAAAAGCTGAGCTCTTGCTGTATCCCACATTCTGTAGAGTCTACTGGGGACAAAGAGATATAGGATGACACCCAAATCTGTTCTTGAAGCATTCTGAATGAGAGAGAGTCCTGAGAAACAAAGACCTACGATTCCAACTAGAAATCACAATATGAGTAGGTAGGCATTATAGGTACAACTGGAAAAGGACTCCTGTGTCTACAGAGAAGGCCACGCTGAGACTGTCTAAGATAAAAACAGTCACTTCTGATGTCATATTAGGAGCTCAGAGTGGTCTGTAGAGCTGGTGGTCTATATAACCCTTTATGCATAGGTTTTGCTAAGTAGACAGTATAAGGCACTAGGGGATGGGGGACAAGACTCTAAGATGTAAAAGTAGGGAGGAAACAGAATACTGGTCATCTCTTCCTGTCACATCTTCAGTTTTGTTTCACTTTATTTATTATTGGGCGAGGGGGTGAATTCATTCATGGCATGTACATGGAGACCAGAGGATACTTTTATAGAGTCTCTTCCTTCCTTTCACCTCTTTACATGGCTTTCAAGTTGTCAGACTTGCAAGACAAGCTATTTTACCTACCAAGCCATTTTGCTAGCTCACATAACTTCAGTTTTAAGTTTAGGCCTATGCTTTAGCTGATATTCAGGTAGAAGACCTTGCCCCCATGGGCATTAGGTTGGCCATCCAAGGACTAGCTCTGATCCATACATTAATATGCCCAGATTTGCCCTTAGGGGATAAATTTGTGATTCTGAAAGAATAAACAGGAGGCTAAGATTTAGGTTTGGAAAGATTAAATTCACATGGACTGGCCAGGACCTATCCAAGAGAAGGGCCTGTGGTGATGCCTTGTGAGAGGCCATGGGTAGAGCTAGGGCTGTCTTTCCTGGAGGAGGCGGGCCCAGGAGCTTTATAGAGAGCCTGAATGTCATCATCTTAGGACTCTGTGTCCTAAGGACAGCACTGGTCAAATGGACATTTAGAATGTTCCCAAAAACATAGAAGTACAGCTTCTCCAAGTGATGGAACAGATTGGCTCTAGTGTGGTCAGTGATGCTGAGGACTGGTTCATGATTCTGGAAGTAATGCATATGCACCATCTGCCTACAGTGAGTGGGATAGTTGACACCCCACCCTTGCTGGGGCTGAGTTTTAGTCCCAGCCTTTACAGCTGTGATCTCACTCAGCTTGCCTAGACGACTCACAGACCTTCAGCTTCTGTGACACCTTACTGCTCTCCCTGCCAGGTCCTCATTCCCACCACCCGATGCAATTCCCACAAGGAGAGTATCCGGGGCCAGCTGAAGGTCCGAACCCCTGGCATCTACTTGCTGATCTTTGACAACACCTTTTCCAGGTAGGTACCTAGGTTAGTCATGGCATCTCATGGGTCCACCTGTCTCTATGCATCATTGCTCCTATTCTCTAGCACTGAGGCAGACACTCAAAATCAAGACTTAGTTGTCGAAAGTTTTTTGCTAGTGATTCTATAATTTGGACTCCTCTGCTGCTTTCACTGCTCATGGTAGGTTTTATAAAGCAGGTCTGTCAGTTGCTTTCCTGTTGCTGGGATAAAACTTCAGGCAGTACTGAGGGTCAGCTAAAGGCTCAAGGGGGTCTGATCTCAGGAGTAATCAGCATGAGAATATAAGAAGGATGGTAATCAGGTGGCTAGAAAAGGGAACAGGACAGAACAGCCATACAGACAGCATTTGTCACATGCACAAGTTGAGACATCTGTCCCTAGAGAAGGCTTCTGGTTTCCAGGGAGCCTCTTCACTGGGGTTCTTTCTTGAAACAGACCTGTCTTGGCTATGACTGTTTCCCTTCATCACAAGTGTTTGGCTTTAGCAGAGTAACTTGTTAGGATACTCTAGGCAAAGGTGTTCCCATACCCTACCTCAGCTCCTCAGGTCCTGAGCTCTCAGGCCTGTGGACAGGGTTGTCTACCATTCAAGGGACCTTCCCACTTGTCCTGTGTTTCCCTGGATAATAGAACTCTGCCTGAATCTGTAGGACTTTAGAGTGTGCTCAGCCTTTCCAGGGAGCTGACTATGGTCCCCATCTGGGTGAGCAGCAATAGAAGTAGGGAGCAGGGTTAGGAGAGGATCGGTGTCTATGTAGCCAAGCCCTGTTCTTCCTGCTGCAACTCTAGTTAACCATTTCTTTTTCTCTAACAATCCTAGAAGTATCAGTGCCTCACTGAGCCTGGCTTTGGGTCCAGAAAGAGGTGTGACAAGGGCCACATGCAGCCTCTAGCAGGCTCTTGGAAAACCTGGGGTAGTGCAGTGCTCTGGGAAATGATCTCTGTCTATGGTACATGGAGATCAGAACTGACACAAATGTCCAGTGGGTGTGACATACATTCTGGCTTCTGCCGTGACCTCCTGTGGCACCTAGTCCATCTTCCCATGTAGTCCTGACCACTGGCACCTCAGAGCAGCTAGTGAGGACAAAGACTTACAGCCCCACTCTTCACTGAGGTCCTGGGAAGCCCATGATGGACAGTACTTGGACCTTCTGAAGGGAGAGAACTTTACTAGACTAGACAGGCAGAAGATGGGGATAGGGAACCAAGGAACACTAAAATGGTCCATGAGTTGCCCAATTCCCAAAACTGTTTCTCTGGAGACTTTAGCTTCTACACCTAGCAAAGCCCAGTCAGCGACATGAGGCCACAGTAGCAGCTGCTACCTCAGTCTTCACTACAAGTAACACCTGCATTTTCCATTTTTTTATTTCTTCAGATTTATCTCCAAAAAAGTATTTTACCACCTGACTGTTGACCGGCCTGTGATCTACGATGGAAGCGATTTCCCATAGCATCAGTACCTGAACTTTAAAGCTCTTCATCATCCACAGGAAACACTACTACTCCTCACCCGTCTCATTACCCACACTTACTCACAAAATTTTAAAAATTAAGAAATTAGAAACAAAGGAAATATAGTCAGCTATACCCCAGCTCACCAGCTCTGCAGCTCTGGCAGAGGCCTTGTACTGCACCTTAGAAACTACTCTGCCAAGATTCACAATGTGCTTGGTTACGTGCAGCTGCCACTGTCGGTACCCAGGGCTCCTAAGGACCAGATACGAGACTCAGCTACCTTCTCACCCAAAGGGACACCTTCCCAATGTTTGTACTCTAGGAACACCATTGGCCTCACCTGAGATCATAGTTGGTAACAGTCTGCTGTGCTATTTTTCAGGCAAGGATTCACAAATCCTTGTGTAGTCCCAGGAGAAGGAGACCACAGGGCCATCACATGAGAGATGCACCTATCCCTTAATTTATCCATAAGAAGGGGCTGCTTTCTCCTACTCGGCAATTGGGTGGGGGGCTGAACTGTGCTGTCCTTCTGAGCCCTTGTCTATTCAGGGCCTTTGCTCAGCCTGGCCACTCAGCAGCTCTAAATCGCACACGCACGCACGCACACACACAGAAGAACCAACTAGAGGTCTAGGAAAGAGCAGCCACTACCTGAAGGCTTCAGCTCTGCTTGTGGGCGGCAGGGGTAGAAATACAGAGAACTTCGGTTGGCCTCAGAGCTCATGTGTCAGCCCATCGCCATCTCTGTTTATAAACCAGAGCTTCCGTCTCGTCTGCAGACAGTTGTTTACTCATAAGTAGAGTCAATTAAGAACCACTTTCAATACCTGAAACCTTTCTAAAAAGCTTTGGTACCGAAGAAGCCACATAGCAGAAGAACAGGGCATAACTTCCTTTTGGCCTCCATCTGCCCGCCACTCCCCCTTGCTCATCAGCTCATATCTGATACTGCAGACAGCCTACTGTTTCCTTTTCTGGGACAGATGGCTTAGATAGCTTTCTGTTCTCTGTGACCTTTTTTACTCCCACCAGTTTACCTTTGTTGGCAACGTTTTGCCATGTGAGGCCAGCATATGCAGCTGAGTCTTCGAAGACTGACAGGGCTCCTTGTAGGTCTGTATGTGGCCTGAGATTGCTGAAGGCCAAATCATCCTACCTTCGAACGTTCCTCTTGCAAATGGAAGACTGAAGCCAGCTTGTTTACTAGGTCAACAGCATCCAACAGCAACTAGGATCTCATTTTTATTACTTGGCTTTTCCAGGGTATGTTGGAGACGCTGGCCAAGCTCATGGCTTTCTGCCAGTGTCATGGCCACCATCTGCATCAAGAGTGACCATTCACTGAGTTACTGCTATGTTAGGGGCCTGGGGCCTTCCATCTGACTTAATCCTGAACCTCTGTCACTTACCAGGAGTCCCACACAGCTCTTGTGAAGCCAGCTCATAACTGAGGTGAGAGGCTTCAGTGCTGACTGCCTGGAACTCCAGTAGGCGCTTACCAACTCTTTGTCTTTGATAGTATATTTATTTTTGTGCTGAATGAACTTTGTACTGTATTATATATTAGTTCACTGTTCATGTTCCAGCTCACAGTTCATGCTCCTTAGCACTAGGTTACTAGAGAACATTTGGCCCCGTGTGAGTGTGCCTTTCATACGTAGCTTTATTATTTTAAGTAGTTCATTGGAGTAACTTTTAAAAATGCAAATGACAATTGAGGAATCACTGAGAAAGATGGTGGCCCAGCTGGATGTAATTATACTAAAAATCATAAGGAAACATCCTTGAGATCCTGGGTCATTCTTTTTCTAAGGACAGCTCCTCCTGTGACTCAGCTTCCTCATAACAGCCATGTTCGTAGTGTTGCCAGCTGCCTGTTTACCAGTGCCACTGAGGCCACTACTTGACTTCACCCAAGAAATAAACCAGCTACCCAGACACAGGGAAGTATGTCTGAGGCAGAGATACGGCCCTCCATGTCTCAGTGGACTTGGAGAGCATTGCTGACATAAGTACCCTAGATTCCAGCTAGCCCTGGACCAAGAAGGCAAAGGGATTCTCAAGCAGAAATCTGGAACTGAAAATCTCCATATGGTTTGGGAAGTGGAAAAGAAGAGCCATATGTAAATAAAGATGTTATTTCTGAATAGTTTCAGTTTTCCGCCAGGTATCAAGCCACTCCTGGCTCTAGTTTGATATTCATGGAGTTTTGTTTTTAAACTCAGACTCCGTGGTTCTACCTTTGAGAATCCTTTATACTCAGAAAACATTCTTGGCTCAGAGGTTTTGGAAAAGGAGGCAGAGGGGAGCCATCTTTGGTGCTCAGAACCAAGGAATGCAATACAAAGACCATTGAGTGCTGCTCACATTTATAAAAACAAACACTACTTGATAGAAACTTAGCACAATTTCCTCATCTCACTTAATTTCTTCCAACGAAACAGGAAAGTTAATTCAAAATTTCCTTTTCCCTCTCAAACACTTTAAATTTCAGGAGACCTCTGATCAAGGGGCGTTTTTAGACCCCTTTGACGTGTGTTTAATCTAGATGCCCCGCTTTTGGTGACTGCAGTGACACAGAGTCTCTGTGGGAAGGCTTAACAATTGGAGTGCACTTTAATTCATTAATCCTCATTTTGTGTGGCCTTATGAGATAATGGGTCAGGGAACCCATTTCATTCTTATCTGCCAAAGAGTTACTCAGAAGTACATCAAACACCAGCACTTCATCTGCACAAGGGGATAAAACTTTGGTATCTCTGAATATTCTCCTTTAACAGTGTCTGCTATGCCATTTGGAAATGTTTTTTAACCTCAGGTTTCAAATAAAACACTATGGCATTTGGAGTAACATTGTCTTTGATTCCTCTGACAAGAATAACTCATTTAAAGTGACGGAACTACCCTGCAGGAAGCAGAACATCTTACAGGAGACCTGCAGAAGAGAGTAAGTAGCGGACGTGTTCTTGTATTCCATACTCCCTGGTCCTCCCTGGGGGGGGGGTACTGAGACTTTTGCCTAATCCTGCAGCTCCTTCCACCTACCCTCCTCTGCCTTTCATATGGCTCCAGCTCCTCTCTAATGGTTTCAGAGTGCTCAAAGAACAAACTTTTTAACCTGCCAAAATCATGAAGTAAAAAAGGCCACCGATAGCTTTGAGCTCATTATCGGTAAGCGTGTGGCACTGATGCCTTGCGGGCGAGAACAGCGCTCCCACCAGTGTGTGTGCTGCCTTTGCTCAGCAGCAAGGAGGCTCTCAATTGGCCAAGAGAGTGAGAGCTGCTCTCTCCTGCACTGTCCTGAACTGGTGCTCAGTACCTTAATTCTTGAGATGACCAGAGACCCTGTCTCTTGAATATCCCATGCCTCAAAGAACACCCCAAGCACCTGTCCCAGTCCGTTCCTCCAGTCTTCCCCTACCCTAGATTTCCTCATGGTTGCTACTTGAATCATTCACATTTTCTTTTTTTTTCCACATTTAATTTTTTATTATTGCATTATAAATAGTACCATTCAAAATTTCCACCTCCTCCGCTCCTCCCATTTCCCTCCCGCTTCCCCGCTCCCCCTCCCCTTTTCCCCTCCAGTCCTAAGAGAGGGCAGGTTACCCTGCCCTGTGGGAAGCCCAAGGCCCTCTCGTCTCCATCCAGGCCTAGGAAGGTG
>PVIU01009486.1:0-76012 GCA_004026605.1 Ondatra zibethicus
GCGGTGGGGGTAGAGGTGCAGTGTCCTGTAGAACAAAGAGGCGGGGGTGGGGTGGGATGGGTGGGTGATCTTGCGGGAGGGAGGGAGGGTTCAGGGTCCTGTGGAACAAAGAAGCCCGCCTGGACCTTACTGGTGTGTGCCACCAATCTCAGAGCAGGAAGAGCTAGAAGTCATTTTATTGATACTTTTTTATATATATAAATAAGAGCAGTGTTTGGCTTTATCCTATGTCTCTAGGCTATCTAGTCTCTGGTTCTTGATCACTGAAGCATTGTTAGTTATACATTGCAACTCATGGAGTGGGCCTTAAATCAAATCAGACATTGGTTGACTCTTCCCACAAGTTCTGTGCCATTGTTGCCCAACGTATCTTGGAAGTAAGACAGGTCATAGGTCAAAGGTTTCATAACTAGGTTGGCTGAGATGCTGAACACTGAGTACAATTTCCTCTTCCACTTAGATTTGGGGGTGGGATGTTTTGCTTATTAGAGACAGGTTTCTCTATGTAGATTTGGCTGTCCTGAAACTCACTCTGTAGACCAGTCTGGCCTGTTTCTGTCTCCCAAATGCTGGGATTAAAGGTGTATTACTACTTAGATTTTAATGGGATTACTTGGAAACCAAAATAGCTCATGACAACTACACCTGACAGTCTCTCACTACATTCCCTTCTGCAAATATGCCTCCTCTCCCCCCCACATGATCCTCCTATTCCTAGCCACATATGCCTCCAGTACACCTATAAAAACCATTATGTTGAGAACCTAGACAACAAAGGGGACCCTAGGAGAGACACACATGGATCTAATGTACACTGGAAGTAGAAAAAGACAAGAGCTCCTGAATCAATTGGGAGCATGGGGACATGGGAGAGGGTTGGAGGGGAGGGAAGAGGAAGAGGGGAGTGGAAAAATACATAGCTCAATAAAAACAATAAAAAATGTAATGATATAAAAAATCGATTATGTTACTCCTCCCAGGGAGATCTATGTGTCTGCCTTAGTTTTTTCCACTGTGAGTCTATGAACTGGAGCTTGTTTATCATTTATTAAATAGCTAATATCCACAGGGAGGTGAATACATACCATATTTAAGGATGATGTTTTTCTAGTTCCATGCATTTGTCTGTGAATTTCATGATGTCATGTTTTTAAGAGCTAAGTAAATACTACATTGTGCAAATGTACCACATACTGCTTATCCATTCTTCTGTTGAGGGACATCAAGGTTGTTTCAAATTTCTGGATATTATGAATAAATCAAAAATGAATATGGTTGAGCAAGTATCCTTGTAAGATAGAACATCCTTTGGGTATATGCCTAAGAGTGGTATAACTAAATATTGAGGTATATTGATTCCCAACCTTTAGAGGTACAATAATATTGATTTCCCTAGTGTTTATATAAGTTCACACTCCAACCAGCAGTGAAGGAGTATTCCCCTTGTTCCACATTCTTTAAATCATGAGTTTCCATGTGTTTTATATGTCTTTGCCTGACTGTAAGATAAAATCTCAAAGTAGTTTTGATTTGCATTTCCCAAGTGGCTAAGGATGCTAAACATTTCCTTAATTGTTTCTCAGCCATTTGAGATTCCTCTTTTGAGAATTCTATGTTTAGATCTGTTCTCCATTTTTAATTGGTCTTTTATATCTAGTTTCTTTAATTCTGTACGTATTTTTGATATTAGTGCTCTAGTGAATGTGGGGTTGGTCAAGAATTCTTTTCCCATTCTTTAGACTGTTACTTTTAGTCTGGATGATGTTGTCTTCTGCCTTATAGAAACTTGTCAGTTTCACAGGGTGCCATTAATTAATCTTTTTTTTTAAATCTTGGTGCCTGTGCCATTGACTTTCTGTTCAGTAGTCATCTTCTATGTCAATGCATGAAAGGCTAGTCCAGACTTTCTATTCCATTAGGTTAGGAATACCTAGGTTTATGTTGAGGATTTTGATTCATTTGGAGTTGAGTTTTACTACAGGGTCATAAATTTCAATCTGTTTGTATTCTTCTACATGTAAACAGGCAGTTTTACCAGCATTGTTTGTTGAAAATACTGTCTCCTTTTCAATGTGTATTTTTGACTTCTTAATAAATATCAGATGTCCATAGATGGATGGATTTATCTCTGCATCTTCAATTTGATTCCTTTGGTCAAAATTCTGTTTTCATGACAATACCATGCTGCCTTTATTTCTAAAGCTCTGTAGTACAGCTTGAAATCAGGAATGGTGAGACCTCCAGTAGATCTTTCAATGTTCAGGATTGTTTTAGTTTTCCTGGCATTTTTGTGTTTCCACATGAAGTTGAGAATTGTACTTTCCAGGTTTGTGAAGAATTAGAATTTTGATGGCAATTGCATTTAATCTGTAGATTTTTTGGTAGGATGGCCATTTTTACTTTGCTAATCCTGCTGATTCATGAGAATGGAATATCTCTTCATCTTCTGATACCTTTCTAAAATGTCTTTCTTCAATGTATTAAAGATTTTATTATAAAAGTCCTTCACTTATTTGATCACAATTACGCCAATATTTTATATATATTTGAGATTATTGTGATAGGCATTTTTTCTGTTTTCTTTCTTAGTCTTTTTGTTACTTGTCAAAAGGAGGTTGCTAATTTTTATGTATTAATTTTGTGTTATTCTACTTTGTTTATATTGTTTATCAACTGTGGAAGTTTCATGATAGAATTTTAGAATCACTTATATATACAATCATGTAGTCTTGAAATAATGGTAATTTGGCTTATTATCTTCCTATTTGTATCTCCTGGTATCTTTTGGTTGTCTTGTTGCTCTAAGACTTCAAGTACTATATTGAATAGGTATAAAGAGAGTTGACAACTTCATCTTCTTCCAATTTTTGTCTAAATTCTTTGAGCTTGTGTATATAAGTTTATCTTGGCTGTAGGGTTGCTGCAAATCATCTATATTATTTTGAGATATGTTGCTTGCTTTCCTAATCTCTCCAGGACTTTTATCAAGAATAGGTATTAGAGGTGTTAGATTTTGCCAAATGCATTTACCGAATTTAGAAAGATAATCCTGCAGTTTTTTCTTTCCATCTGCTTGTATGATTGATTACACTTTTCAATTTTTACATGTTTTAGTATCATTTCATCTACAAATAAAGATACTTTGACTTGTTCATTTATAAATTGTATAACTTTGATCTCCTTCAGTTGTCTTATTGCTCTAGATAAAACCTGAGAAAGCTTGGAAAGAAATTCTAGACACAAAAGAACAGTGTTAAGCATGGTTTAATGCCATGGCTCATTTAAGAGAGGTTTTCATGATTCAGCGGTAGTAGCAATGCTCCCCCCCCCAGCACATGCAGTTTCAAAGCAGCAGCTTCACCAGCACAAATGGCTCTGACTCTATTGGGAGATTCAGCTCCGGAGCATTTAAATGGGGTTTGTGGGCCCAGGTGTTTGTATGACCGCTTGAGGTTAGGAGGAAAATGGCTGAAACCATGCCCGTGGCTCAGTATCCCCCTCCTGGGCAGTCAATGGGATCAGGTTAGCTGTGTGTACACAGGCAGGAGAGCATGGTGGGTTCCTGCCACCACACACAGAGACATTTCCAGGCCTTGCACTGTGCTTCATGGCACATTTAGCTATTACTCAGATAAAAGTGGGTTTAAGTGCTGCATGTTCCTTCTCAGAGTTAGAGTGGTGAGTGTGGCTCTCACCTGGCAGGCCCAGAGCTGGCAGTAATGGTACCTCTGCTATTTTGAAAGGTGGAGAGAGGCAGAACCAGCATGCAGGCCTCTGGCACCAAGCTGCTGACCATTTTAAAAGGTCTGCAGGACAGAAAAGTATTACAGATACACAATAGAACAGATTCAGACATAAAAGACCTACAAATAAATCAGATTGTGTTTTTTAAAATGTATGTAGGCTTGGGAGAGAGAAGAAAAATAGTATAAAAGTTATAAAAAGAAGTAAATGGTTTAGAAAAAATAAAACAAAGTCTTTAAAGATACAGAGTACGGACAATCCATATATTAAAAAGCATAAAGAAAAATAAGCCAGGTAAAGATGGAATATACACAAAGAATCTGAATTATGTATATTATTATGTTTTCTTTGAAGTTTTTAACTGTGAAGAAACTTAGTAAAGAGAGACATTTCATTTTGTGGCTGCTAAGTTAAACCAGCATATATATTTTAAAGGTATCTTGATTTCAAAATTTGGGTCTAAGTATATGGTACTATAGAAAAGAGGTTCTTCTTTTGTTTTGACAGAAGATGAGAATCTGTGGATTCATTCCAGACTAATGTGATTTGATGTACCAAGACCTCTGAAAGGTCGCCTTGAACACCCTTCAAAAAATTACTTTGCCCAACAAAATGGAGAAAGCTACGCCCATATTCCAAGTATTGCTTATAAATGTTTGTTTAGATTTAAAGGGGAAATATGCTATAGAGCTTTTCATTGGTATGGATCTCAGTTTATTGATACAAATTTAAGTTCAATTTTGTTATATGTATATGTCTGTTCTTGATTAAGGTATTGTGTCTGTGCAGCTCATTTAAAAATGTAATGTATAATTAAGAAATATAGGTTAATAAATAATCATCTGTAATAGTCCAGTTTGTAGTCATGGTAGTCAGGTTTTCTAGATATATAGAGGTATATTTTAGTTAGATAGGTATTCATCAAATCTTTCTGAGACCTTCAGAACATGGCATTTAAAAAGTTTTAAGAACTTAGGACTTTTCACGAAAAGAGACACCTCTTCTCCTCGTGTAAAACTCTAGGATAACTCTGAAGCCATTTCTGACAACTTTAAGGCCATTACTGAGGCCCCTCAGCCTTAGTGCTCCCCCTCTCCTCTGGGAACCGGGGACCTAACAACTATACATGCCATGCATGTACTGAAACTCCATTCTGGGAATTGGGACAAGACAACCCACAAAGGTTGACTCAGTTCCTGATGTATTGATTCGGTCACTGGAACAAGGTCAGGATGACCCTCAGATGTTCCCTCTTACCTCACCCAATCACACAGCTGTTCTCCTGCCTTGGCACAGACCAATTCACTGCTAATAGCCCTTTGAATAAGCCGTCCAGAATCCCCCCTTGTTTCTATGGCTTTTTGATTTAAAAGTAGCCTGTACCAACTATTCAAGGTCTTTCTGGCTTCTCAAATGCTGAAAGACCCTGTCATGACAGAATTAATAAAATCTTCATGCTTTTATATCAACTGTGGTGTAAGAGATGGTCTCTTGGGGTGACTCCTCCTAGGTACAACACTTGCAGCACCAATTACTTCAAGATGAAGATAGGCACCAAAGAGGCTCCTTATGGAGCTGGTTAGCCATTTGGGCAAGAAACTTCTCTTGCCTGAACTGCTTGATATTATTTTGTATGAACTGGACATGCAGGACCCACAGAGAAATGACTACTGAACTTGGCTAAAGGTGAGAGGATCCATTGGGATCACTGCTTCATGAAAGAGTAAGCAAAACATTTTGCAGGACACAGAAGAAAGTGATTGACAAACTGTAAATATAGGAGGAATTGTCTTTGCAATTTCCTGCTTTATGAAAAAGTCTGCCAGATACTATGGGGCAGTAGGTTTAAGATGAGTGCGCCCAAAATTACAAAAGAACTTTGGGTGACTGTCCAAGCAATGAGATGTCTCTCAATTCTAGAGTTTTGGAAGTTGCTTACAATGCACTTCCTGTTTATTTGGGTAATATTATGTCCTTCTGAGTCTTTGATGGAGTTGAAGAATAGATAGTAATAATTATAGTTCTCCTTAGTTACAATAAAAGATAAAGTCGAAATAATATTGTAACTATACTTCTTGCTTGATAACTATTTTGTTACATGTAATTTTGTTATGTTTAAGTTAAAACCTTCCATTTTATTTAAGCAGAAAAGAAAAAATGGTAGGGAAAGCGTATGTTTTGCTCTTATTGGTTAATGGATAAAGAATCTGTCTTGGCCTGTGATAGGGTAGAGTAGAGCTGGGCAGGGAAAACTAAACTGGAGTCTGAGAGAAAGAAGGTGGAGTCAAGAGATGCCATGTAGCTGCCACTGGGAACAGATGAGCCAGAACCTTGCCAGTAAGCCAAAGCCATGTGGCAATACACAGATTAATAGAAATGGGTTAAATTAAGATGTAAGAGTTAGCCAATAAGAAGCTAGAGCTAATAGGGCAAGCAGTGATTTAATTAATGTAGTTTCTGTGTGATTATTTTGGGGCTGAGCAGCCGGGAACAAACAAACATGGTATTCAAGCTGGGACAACTTAGTGGTAAGAACAGGATGTGGGATTGGCACACTCCATATACATTCAACAAGCAAAGAGTTAGCAGAAAATAGGAAAAGGCTGTGAAAGCTCAAGGACCTAATCCTAGTACTCTACATGCTCCTGGGTAGCACTGCAATGAAATATTCTACAATCTTCATGAACACTGCCACCAGCTGGAGAAGACACATTCAAACAGGTGAACATATGGGGGACAATCAACATTCATTCTCTGAAGGGCAGGCCTTTTTTATATACATCAAATTAATAATTATTTAAGTAGCTTTAGTATGTTAAATTATTCAACTATATTTAAATTAATTTTAATTTTTATTCATAGGCAAAAATTAATCATTATTAATTTTCTTTGCATCATTACATCTATGACTATATTCTTTTTTATGTAAATAATTTGGAAATTCCATTCATATATAATTGGAGAGATAAAAGAAATCTTAGGAGATATATGCTTTTGAATTAATTGACATAATCATATGGTCTGATTTTCATGTAATTATATGAAATAGCTTTGCTGGTATGCAAATATATTGTAATGCTTGAAATATATATTTTAATCTGAAGAATCTAAGTTAATTGAATTAGAGAGAAAAGGGGCAATAGAGAGTGGGAGAAGTGGAGAGTAAGGTAGGAAAAAGGAAGGGAGAGAGGAGGAAGGGAAGAGGGTGGTTTAGGAAAGAGAACTTGAAGATATAACACTGGATTTATCACTGAGCAGATGTACAATCCAACTGTCTGGCATGCTGTAGTGAGCATAATATATAGAAGCCAGGAAAGTCCTCCCTTCTTAGCATTTGAAAAAAACAGTGAGAATTCATTTTGCAAAATTCTTTCTAGATCCTCCTGTAGTATTGCTATGGGACAATGGTCTTTACCCTGTCACTTATATTTTAAATAAATGCTGATTGGTCAGTAGCCAGGCAGGAAGTATAGGCAGGGTGACCAGGCAGGAAGTAGAGGTGGGGCAACAAGAATTCTAGGAAGAGGGAAGTGCAGTCTGCAGTTGTTACCCAGTGACCGCCAAGTGGCTGACACAGACAAAAATTATGGGCTAATATAAGTTATAAGAACTGGTTAATAAGAAGCATGAGCTAATGGGGCCAATCAGTTTATAGCTAATGTAGACCTCTGTATGATTCATTGGGACTTAATCGTTGATAGCTATAGGATCTGGCAGGACAGAAACCTCTGATAACACAGTATCCCTCTAGATTTTAAAACATAGAATTAAGCTAATATTTGTAGATCTGGATAAGTGGCCACTGTTTTGGTTTTATATATGCCTCGATAACAAGGTCAAGTTGGACACTTCAGGCGAAAACTAGCACTGGAAACAAGCTGCAGTGTTTCTAAGTAATCCCATTAAAATCTAAGTGGAAACACATCTTTAATCCCAGCATTTGGGAGACAGAAACAGGCAGATCTCAGAAACAGGCGTTTCAGGACAACCAAATCTACATAGAGAAACCTGTTTCTAATAAGCAAAACATCCCACCCCCAAATCTAAGTGGAAGAGGAAATTGTACTCAGCGTTCAACATCTCAAAAGCAATTTCAGCGTAACAGTGAAACAATGAATGTTTATTTCAAACACAAAGTTTAAAGTTTTTCTCTGAATGAATGAGATTGTATTCATAAAATTAGTGTGTAAAAATACTTGTAGTGGTCAAAAACTTTTAAGGATTTCATTAATCAAGTATATTGAAAGGTCAAAGAAAGGAAAAGGAATCTCTTTAATACCCAACTTAGTGTCAAAATCTTATAGAGGTACAGATGCTCTAAACTACTTCCTGAGACACTGATTTGCATTATGGAAGCTTTGAAGTTCCTACAACATCACATTTGGTACAAAAACTGTTACTATGATGAGTGGAGTTGAACTGAAGGCCAAGACACAAATACTCACACCTATGGATATCTAATTTTTTAGAAAGAAGCCAGGAATACACTCTGGGAAAATAATACAGCAGCTTCAACAAATGGTGCTGGTCAAACTGCATGGCTGCGTGTAGAAGAATGCAAATAGATCAATACTTAACCACCCTATATAAGACTCAGCTCTAAATGGATTAAAGATCTCAACATAAAACCAGATACACTAATCCTAATTGAACAGAAAATGAGGATTATCCTTGAACTCATTGTTACAGAAAAATAATAACTGAACAGAACATCTTAAAGTAACAGTTAATAAATGGGACCCTACAAAAAAAGAAAATCTTTTGTAAGGCAAAGGACATTGTCATTCAGACAAAGTGATAGCCTATATGATATTTGATGCAGGATGTCCTTCTGTATATATGTTGCTTTTATTGGCTAATGAATAAAGTTTCTTTGGCCTATGGCAAGGCAGAATATAGCCATGCTGGAAGAAATGGAGAGAGAGAATAGGCAGAGTCAGGGAGATGCCACGTACCTGCTGAAGGAGACAGATACTGTAACCTTACCCAGTAAGCCACAGCCTTGTGGTGATACATAGAATAATAGAAATGGGTTAATTTAAGATATAAGTACTAGGTAGAAAATGCCTGAACTAATGGCCAAATAGTGTTATAATTAATATAGTTGCTGTTTTATTATTAAGGTCTGGGTGATCAGGAAACAAAAGAGCAGTATCCTTCTACAAAAGGCTTTTTACCAATTATACATCTGAGAAAGTGTTACTATCCAAAATATATTTAGAAACTGAAAAAATAGATATCAAGAAAACTGATAACTATATTTAAAACTAGGATACAGATCTAAACATAGAATTCTCAGAAGAGAAATCTCCAATGACTGAGAAACACTTTAAGGAATCTTAATCAAGCTGTGGTATCACATGCCTTTAATCCCAGTACTCAGGAGGCAGAGGCAGGTAGATTTCTGGGGTTTAAGCCATCCTGGTCTACAGAGAAAAACCCTGACTATGCAGTAGAAAATAAAATAAAAGAGAAGAAAAGAGAAGAGGAGGGGAGGGAAGGGGAGGGGAGGGGAGAGGAGAAAAGAGAAATACCCAACATTCTTAGTGATCAGGAAATGCAAATCAAATCTTTGAGATTTTATTTAACAACAATCAGAATGGCTGAGATCAATAAAACAAATCACATCCCATGCTGGCAAGGAAAACACTGGTAAGGGAAACACTCAGGAATTTCAGTTGGGAATGAAAACTTATACAGCTACTATGAAAATCAGTGTAGTGGTTCCTTAGGAAGATGCAAATAGTTCTATCTCAAGATTGAGGAATACCACTCTTGGGCATATACTCAAAGGACGCTTCATCTTACAAAGGAGACACTTGTTCAACCATGTTCACTGATTCTCTATTTATACTGGTCGGAAATTGAAGATAAACTAAATGTCCCTCAACAGATCAATGAATAAAGAAAACGTGGTACATTTACAAAGTGGAATATTACTTGGACGTTAAAGAAAATTTAATTTAAAAAATGAAATCATGAACTTTATAAGTTCAAAATTGGAACTGGAGAAAAATCACCCTAGGTGCAATAACCCAGACCCAGAAAGACAAATATGGCTTGTGTTCACTTCCATGTGGATATTAGGCATTAGGTCAATGATAAGCAAGTTATAGTTATAGAAGTTCAGTCATAGTGTAAGGAGCAAGTGGGGACAGATAGATCTTCCTAGGGAAGGGAAATAAAATAGATTGTTATGGATCAAAGTGGGGGCTAGAAATGGGGAAGGGCAGGAAAAGGAAGACAAGGGAGTACGGGAGACACAGCTAAAGCTAAGGCCACTTGAGAGTAGGGTGAAAGCTCACACAGCAGCTGTACATACATATGAAGATGGTCTAAGTGAATAACAGCAGCTTTACATACATATGAAGATGGTCTAAGTGAATAACAGCAGCTTTACATACATATGAAGATGGTCTAAGTGAATAACAGGGGAGAGGATGAAAGCTCACACAGCAGCTGTACATACATATGAAGATGGTCTAAGTGAATAACAGGGGAGACAGAATCCCAACCGGCAATCCTCTTGTCACCAAATGATTCATCCAGTACCAAGATTGGGTTCCACCAAATTGTGTTGTTAGTCAAAGGGTTCTCGTGGAAATCCCCAAACAGCCCAGGTCTTTGCCAAGACAGCAGTTTGTTTTCCAAAAACTCATGTAAATGTTCTACTGCTGAATATAACACCTACACAATTCATGAAACACAGAGAAGTCACCCTGTCATCTGCCTAGACCCTTACCCCTACAAGCTAGTGATTTTGGTGCCAGAAGCTAGTGATTTTTGGCTGCACACTCACAAAAAGAAATGTAAATATCAACCCAGCTACAAACTCTTTGATCTATAGTATTGTAGCACAAATCTTGGGGGAGTAACCAACAAATACTGGATTTGACTTAAGGCCCATTGAACAAGTTGAAACCCATACTTGATGTTGCTTAGGTGACCAATAGCCTGAAACTAGGCAGTCCAGAGAATTAGGGTAAAACCAAATCCTTCTGTTATATACTAAAGGAACATAGCAACAAAACCATTAAAAAAACTGGTAATGATTTTCTGCTGTAATAATAGATCAGTTCATTGTTCAAGCATCATCAGAGAAACTTCTTCCTGCAGAAGATGGGAACAAATACAGAGACACACAGCAAGACAATGTGCAGAGTGAGAGACATTAGAACTCTTACTTGTTAAATTGGACATCTCCATCATATTCATCACTCTGGGTTCAGGGAATCCTCCTGAAGAGGAGGCAGAGAGAGTGTAAGAGCCAGAGGCAAGAGAAGACACCAAGGACAGAAAACCTTCTAAGAACCAATACACAGATGAACTCACGGAGACTGAGATAACATGCTCAGATCTGTATGGGTCTGCGCCAAATAGGGTTGTAGGGTTGGAAGGAGAAGTTGCCACATGCCTCCACCCTAACCCCGGAGGAATCTACAATTGATAGCCACGTGCCTCCACCCTAACCCAGGAGGTCTCTACAATTGATAGCCACGTGCAAATGAAAGTTTGCCTTCTCAAGTGGAGTCTCACTTGGGAAACAAGCTACCCTTAAAGTGAGGCCACAAGACCAGCTTAGTTAACAAACATAAAATTAACTCAGCAGCATCTTTGGAGGTTCCTTGTCTCATAATGTCATGTCAGGGATTTTTTCTTTTATTCTTTTCTTTTTCTGCTTTTAATAGTATCTTTTTAAACTTTTTATTTATTTTTCCTTTCTCTCTTTCTCTCCATAACAAAACACACATGTACACACACACACACACACACACACACACACACACACAGGTTCTTTGTGTACATATTATGACTTCCAATTTGTGTTTTTATGGGATTCTTGAACAGGGGAACAAGTGGGTCTCTGTGTCTGCATCTCCTTATTGTGGTTTTCCTTGAGTCTTTTCTTTCCCTTTGTTTGTTTAGTCCTATTCTGATATATTTCTTTTTGTTTAATAGTATTTTATTTTTTATTATCCCTTAGGAGCTTCTTTATAATAAAGGACAGAAAGAGCATGCATCTGATTAGGTGGGGACAGAGGAAGTATCTGGGAGGAGCAGAGCGAGGAGAAATTATAAACAAGATATACTGAATGAAAAAACAACTATTTTCAATAAAAGAAAAAACTAAAACTATTTTTATAAAAAAAGAAGAAAATGTTCTATATATTTGCCTTCCACTCACCCATCATCCATTTTCTCTTGAATACATTAAAATCTTATTTCTTTTGACATCCATCCACTAAGCAAATACTTTTAAAATGTGTGATAGACAGTGAAGCTCAAGGTGAACAAGTCGTGCATATTTTTGTGCTATCAAGGTTAATATCTGTACACTAAAAATGGTATCACTTTGTTATGCCTATATTAACCTACTTTCAAATTTAGGTAGAAACTTGATAAATTCAAATATTAACATAAAATATTTTAATGAATAGGTGTGTATCATTTCCTTCTGCCTATTTTAACAAGAAATCTTAAAGTTGTTCCATATTAAACTGTGAAAATATGCTGAAATTTAAAAGGTTCAAAACTATTTATAATCATTTAATTTAGGCATTTTTGCTAGAAAATAACTGAATTTGAAATTTTTGTGATATCATTTATTTATGAAAGCATTTTAATAGATAAGAATAAAATTTTAAGAACTGTGAAGGCAGGTCCACAGCTAGATATTCAGGCAGCAGAGGAGAGGGTGCCAGTACTAGCCTTGCCCCAGAGTCACATTGATGAATATCTTGATCACCATTATAGAAATTTCATCCGATGGATGGAGATAGAGACAGAGACCCACATTCACATCAGAGCAATGGATTGAGCTACCAAGGTCCAGTCGAAAGCAGAAGGTGGGAGAAGATGAGTAAGGAAGTTAGGACTGTGAGGGGTTGGACAACCCACTGAGACAGTGTGCCTGATCTAATAGGAGCTCACCTAATCCAGCTGGACTGGGACTGAACGAGCATATGATCAAACCAGACTCTCTGAATGTGGCTGCCAATGGGGGCTGACTGAGAAGCCATCAACAATGACACTAGGTCCTATCTCTTCTGCATGTATTATCTTTTTGGGAACCGAGTCTTTTTGGATGCACACCTTCCTAGGCCGGGATGGAGGAGGGTGGGCCTGGGACTTCCCACAGGGCAGGGCACCATGCCCTCTTTTAAGGAAGAAGGGGGAGGGAGGAAGGGTGGGGGTAGCAGGAGGGGACCGGGAGAAGGGGAAGAAATGTAAAAATTTTATTTATTTAATTATGTTTTTGAATGGAAAAAATAAAAGAATATGAATAAAAAAGAACTGTGAAGGCAGATCAACTTGAGGTTTTTCAATTCAAAATATAGATAATATAAAATTATGCTTGTTCACTCTCATGAAAATCTGTGTTAATTTATATTCACTTATCTACAATTAAAAATCCTGTTATTAAATAATGTTTCTTTTTTTGGTAATGAGAACTATGTTCCATTTTACTCAAAAGCAATAGAGTGCTGGGAAAAGAAAAGGAGGTGGAGTCTGAGTAGGATATATTATTTCTAGTTGATGATTTTACATTTGGAACGCAAATATAACCAGTGACTTCAAATATTTCAGTTACATTGTCACCCTTTTGACAGGTATTTTCATAAAATGCCAAAATTAGTTTACAGGAAGTATCTACAAATCATGGAAATTGTAGTAAAAACTAAAATTACTACAGAAAAAAGTGAGTGCAAGGCCTTCTAAGGGCACAGTGCAGAATCCTCACTCAGAGAACAGAACCACACACACAGTGTCTTCTCCTGCAGCAGCTTTATTTCCTCAGTAACATGTTCCTTAGCATCTACAAATGGACTTAAGTGATAGCAGGATGTGTGACTACAAAGACAGTCCTGTGATGATGCTTATCCTTGACATTTTCCAGGCACCTAACTATTATATTTATATTACCTAATGTATTTCATTTCTCTTTTCTAAATAAAAGACCTGTTCATGCTTAGTGAATTCCGTGGAGTGGCAGAGCTAAACTTTTTTACGATGGAGCCATCAAAAGAATTAAACACATTACAAAACAGCAAGTGTGGACAGATGGAATTGACAGAATCAAAGGATTTGGATGCCAACAGATAAATCAGAGAATGTAGAAGCTTCTGAAAGGTGATCATGGCTTTTAGTTTGCAGTCTTAAGGCTGGGTGATCTTTTGTGCTACAGAAGAAAATGAATGAGTACCCAGTAAACTGAGCAGTGCACATCTTATGGGTTCCTTTACATGAAGGAAAGGGCTAAAGACTGCAAAAGGTTTCCTTCCTGTTCAAGACTGAAGCAGAAGGGAAGTCCTATGCACAACAGCTAAAAATGACCTGTTATGGAAGGAAACCTGTCTATACATCCATCCACCTATCTATCACTTATTTGTCTGTCTATCTCTCTATCTATCCATCCATCTATAATTTACCTATCTATTTATTTATTACTTATCTCTCTACCTACTTATCTATCATCTATTTATCTATCTGTCTATCTACTATCTATCCATCTATCTATCTCTCATTTCTTAGATGTTCAGATAACCAGCTTATTTCCAGTTGGTGGGTTATAGAGCCTTAATATAAAAAATTTCATGTACTTGGTGCAGGTGTGATAAGCCTAGTTCAAGTCATATAAATGGCTTTTTATAACTTTTTCCTCTGACAAGGAAGTTGACTTTAGATATGCTTTTAGGATTCTCTTGGTACCCAAGCAAGATTTCCAGGGAAGTATTTAAAGGAAACATTGTTTCCATTAATTCACATGTGCCCCAGCTATGGAATATACAAACCTTGAGAGACAATGTGGGAAATCAGCAAAGTTTTTACACAATTATCTTCCTTGTAACTTCACAGTTAAAGTTTTCACCACGGGAAACCAAAGACTCTTAGCAGGAGAAGTAATATGAGAGTTCATTTGATTTCTCTTACTCCTCCCTGCTTCCTTAGTAACAGCACAGTGCCAATCCCAGGGAAGAAATGGTGAAGAAGAATGCACATGGGAAAGAAAATTAATTACTAAACTAATCTAGTTTGTATTCTACTAGAATAGGAATGTCGCAAAATTAAATTTCAGAAATATCTATGTATGATTTAAAATTTGTATATTAATTAACCTTTCCAGTGTGTTTATACTTGTTATACGACCTTTGTGTGGTGTTTGTATGACTACTAGCCTAACGAATAAATAATTTCCTAAGAGGAAAATCTGCTATCAAAATTAAGAAAGTTAATTATCATAGTATTTAAATATGATTAATATTGTATCTAAAGGCTTACTCTGTTCAAGATTGTTGCAAAAAATGTTTATGAAAGGGAAATATAAAACAAGTTTTAAATGCTTTCTTAATCAATAAAAGTCTAAACAACTCATTAAAATATTAAATGTCTTATTGTATACTCTGAATAAAATAAATTATAATGTGTTTATTTAAATTATTAATATTTCAGAACAATTACTATTAATTTTGTAGTCCTATGGCACATCATTTTGGAAATTTCTCTTTACAAATTGAAATGCTATTATAACACAAAAGAACTCACAGATCTACAAAACAAGAAAGTGCATATGAATCTACTAAAAGTATTAGAGTTCTAGAAATTTGTTGACTGAGGTTTCTGTCCCACCGGGTCTTGCAGTTGTTAAGTCCAAAGAATCACACTGGTCTACATTAATTATAGACTGGTTGGCCTATTATCTCAGGTTTCTTATTAACTCTCATAACTTATTTAGGCCATAATTCTTGTCTATGTTAGCCACATGGCTTGGTAGCTTTTTGGAGGAGGCAGTCGCATCTGGCTTCCTCTGTGGCTGGGTAGCAACTGCAGACTGAAACTTCCCTCTTCCCAGAATTTCCATTGCCACACCTCTACTTCCTGCCTGGTTGCCAGTTCCCCACCTACACTTCCTGCCCAGGTACTGGCCAATCAGCATTTTATTAAAAAGAATACAAGTGACAGGATAAAAGACCATTATCCCACAGCACTCCACCCCCTTTTTTAAACAAGAATCTAATATTCTTTGTTTAGCTTTTCTCCTGACCATTATCCATATCAACTTGTAACCAACATTCTAAACAAAGGAAAATGTCCATAGTACATTTTTGGGGAATGTGAGAATAGTTTTCCAGGCTACTTCCTGCTGATTGGGGTGCTGGTAATCTTATGGGAACCTAAAGAAAATATAGAATTATGATCAAGTCCTGACTGAAGCATCCTGTGAGGCTTGATCATCTCAGGCAGCAGTCTTGAATCTGTTCTGCAGACATCTGGGCCATCTGCTCCTACTGAAGATTTTTTAGGGAGTCTTCCTTGATCAAACCTGATTTTTCTTAACCCGGAATGAATCCATAGCCTCTCATTTCCTGTGGAAACAACAGCAAAATATCTTCACCAAAGTAACATACATTTTGACTTCAACTTTGAAGTCAAGATATTTTCAAAATACCTATCTTGGATTAATTCAGCAGCATTTATAAACAAATATATTTAGCAGCTGTTGCTCTTTCCTCAGCATTCAAACAATTCAAAGAGATTAAGTTCTCTTTGAATTCTCTGTGTATTTTCCATCTTTTTGTGGCTTTATTTTAAACTCTATTTATTTTATTTTTATTTTTATTTTTTAGCTTTTTGAGACAGGATTTCTCTGTGTATCTTTTTTTTGTCCTGGAACTCACTCTGTAACAAGGCTGTCCTTGAACTCACAGAGATCCACCTGTCTCTGCCTCTCAAGTGCTGGGATTAAAGGTGTGTGCCACTACACCTGAACTCACAGAGATCCATCTACCTCTGCCTCTCAAGTTTTGGGATTAAAGATGTTTGCCACCACACCCAACTACTCTCTTTTTTTCTTTTTTCTTTTAAGGACTTAAAGCTCTTTTTTTTTGTTGTTGTTGTTGTTTTCTCCCAAGCCTACATATATTTTGAACCAAACAATAAACCATTTAGAAGTTTTCTTCTTCTTTTAATCTATATTTACTGTATATCTCTCTCTCTTTCTAGCCACATGAGTCTTTAATTTGCTAAGCAATATGGCTAGAATTAAAGCCATGGCTTTGACGTCTGGATCCATCCCACTCTAGCTTTCTGAGATTCCACCCT
Organism: Ondatra zibethicus; assembly: GCA_004026605.1. Classification (NCBI taxonomy): domain Eukaryota; kingdom Metazoa; phylum Chordata; class Mammalia; order Rodentia; family Cricetidae; genus Ondatra; species Ondatra zibethicus. The sequence continues at coordinate 16,846 of PVIU01009486.1, forward strand.
CATGGAAGAGGTACTGGCTGGAGCCATGTTTATTGCTACAACTCTATGGTATTTCAAAATCCCTGTCTTCATGAAAAAGCATGCAGTCAGCTTTTTATCAACACCATTTAAGTGTTTCATGGCAGGACCTCTTAAAAGAGTTGCAAGGTTTTGCAGCTAAAACTGAGTCAAGAAGCCTCTCTTAAATGAGGACAAAGTGCTGCTATCAATAAGCTGTGCTTTATGCTATTCTTTTCTCTCTAGAATTACTTCCCAAGCTCTCTCAGGCCTTGTGTGGATACACTTGTCCACATGGGTGCCATTTGTCTGGCTGAGGTTTTCTGTCCTGCCCAGCCCTACAATGATTCAATTCAGACCCTGGTTTTGAAAAAAAGGTGGGGGAGGAAGTGCTGTTGGACAATGGTCTTTTATCCTGTCACTTGTATTCTTTTTAATAAAATGCTGATTGGCCAGTAGCCAGGCAGGAAGTATAGATGGAGTAACCAGGCAAGAAGTACAGTCTGGGCAATGAGAACAGGAGAATTCTGGGAAGAGGAAAGCTCAGTCTGCAGTTTTGACCCAGCCATAGAGGAAGCAAGATATGACTGTCTCTCCAAAAGAGGTACCAAGCCATGTGGCTAACACAGATAAGAATTATGGGCTAGTATAAGTTATAATAGTTAATAAGAAGCCTGAGATACTGGGTCAATACGTTTATAATTAATGTAGAACTCTGTGTTTTCTTTGGGATTTAAAGACTGGGGGAACCAGGCAGGACAGAAACCTCAGTCAACAGAAAGTATGTAGCTTAGGAGAAGAGTTAAATCACTGCACAAGTTTTGGGTCACAATCCTGAATATAAAGCCACAGGACCAAAAGGCATCATTTCTGTGTCTATCTTTAGCATGTAAGAACACACACTAATTTGTGCATCTTCATGTTTGCAATAATCATGTTATGCATTGAAGTACATAACATACTATAATCTAGGAACTTACATAAATCTGTTATACACAGTCATCTAAAAACAATTGAGCTCCTATGTAGTAATGTAAACAAAAATAGAAAACCTGCAGATGCCTTCAGTCTCTGTGTTGTGAACAAGAGTAAAACTTTATGCAGCTAGAGTTCTCTTGTCTATAAATACAGAGTCACAGTATTTATCAAATGCAGAAACTGTAAGTATTATATGAGATAATATATTCAAGCCTACATTTAAATTAATATATACTAATTATACATATTATATAATAAAGCAATGCCAATACTAGTCATGATTGTATTTGAAAAGCACAAAAAAATTTAATTCTTGAAGTTCTTCATAAAGATAAAATATTACCCAGTGATTTTTAGTGATTGAGACTATGGCTTTTAGATAATTATGTCAGATGATACATTGGTAAAGAAATTCCTCCATTAACAGTGATTCTAGAGGCAGTCTGTTACTATCTCCTTATGAAGAGATACAGTTGAAGATAAAATAAGACCAATATAAAATTTGTTTGTCTCACTAGTTTAATACAACACACTAACTTTTCACTAAGTTAAATACTCTTCAGAGATGAGTGGGGCCTTGGAGCTTCACAGAGAGAGAGCTGTGTAGACTCAGAGAGAGTCAAATTCTAAGGATTTTCTAACTTCCCTGAATTTTCTCTTTCACCAAAAGCAGCTCTTCTTTATCCTAGATGTAAGTATCTGAACTTACTTTCTGGGCCAAGTCATCTGATATTGCTATGAGTAAAGCAGACCAGCTGGAGGGTTCATAAAAAAATTTAAACTGTGGCAATTTGATTAAGAGCAAACAGATTTTTTTTCACCTTTATGAGAAACAGGATATAATAGCCTTTGACGGTATCAATCTAGTTGTAGATACCAGGATACAATGATGCTTGCAAGCAATATAGAGGGAACACAAAATTGATGTCCAATACCAATTGTCCTGTCAAGTATTCATCCTTCCATGACTTCTGAGAAATACAAAGTGCCCTAAATTTTACTGCCCAAGGGAGTGTGTTGGTCTCACAAGAAATGGAAGACATATTCTGCCCCATGAGCCATGGACTCTAACCTTAAAAATCTATAATGAATTCCTCTTAAGACACCTAGGTCAGACCAAATTCCATGATTCCCTGAAACTCTCTCTTTTTTTAATTTTAGTGTATGCTAGTCAATTTTTGAAAAAGACATGAAGTAGCTATTAATCCTGAGGCTGTAATTCTTCCCAGTACAACCAATAAAAAATTCTCAGTGATATTTCTTTGTACCAGTGCTTAGAAGTCCAATTAGAGGCAGAAAAAATAATGACCAAAATATCTTTGCCAGGCTTTGAAGAGCAATGGAAGAGCAATGGTAATTTATCTAACCTTAAATGTTCAGTGGTTAGTATTTCATCCTGCAAAGCCGGAACATATGTGTTCAGTTGTCATACGGCCACATTTGCTTGGAGAAATCAAGATCTCAGAGTTATGTACATAAAAAGGAATGTTACTTTCTTCCCATTTAACAAAGTGAAGCATAGAAGGATCAGGTCCATAAGGCCAGTATGTCTGCACAGTATAAAACACATTCATCAGTGACAGCACAGCAGAGAACGGCAATTCTACAGTCACATCCTTCCCCCAAGATTTCACCAAGTCATTTCCCTTAATCTCTAGTTTCTTCATCTGAGTCACTCTTGGTGACGACTGTTCTTCATATCTCAACAACCCCATTGCCTTGTTCTCTTTCTTTTCTAGCTCTGTAGACACTTGGAAGTTTCTTGTCCATAAAATTCATGACATTGAACTGACTTTTTGTAGATCATTCCCTACAGAGCGATACCTTGCTCAGCCTTGATAAAAGGGGCAGAGATTTGGTCATGCCTCAACTTGATATACCAGGCTTTGATGACCCCCAAAGGGAGGCCTTACCTACTGTGAGGAATTGATATGGGGTGCAATGGGAAGAGGAGGGGAAGGAGAAGGGGAGGGAGGGACAACTGGGACTAGTATGTAAAGTTTTAAAAATTAATTTTAAAAAGTAAGGGAAAAATACCCAACACCCCCAATAAAATTCATGACATAAAATTTGTTGATGAATACACTTGATATTTTTAATGAAAATTTTTTCTTTTTTCTTAAAGAAAGCAAGCTGTCTTTTTACATCATATATAACAATCCAAGTTCCCACTCTCTCCCCTCCTCTCACTCCTTCCATCTACCTCCCCAAACCACCTCCAATCCACTCTCCAGAAGGGGCAAGACACATTGCCTTGGGGAAAGCCCAAGGAACTCCCCCAAATATCCAGGGTGAGCAAGGTATGAATCCATAAAGAATGGGCTCCCTAAAAGCCAGGACAAGCAGTGGGGATAAGTCCTGGTGACACCGCCAGTGGCTCCGCAGTTTGCCCCAGCCACTCAACTGCCAACCACATTCAGAGGGACTAGTTTGGTCCTATACTTCTTCCGTCCCAGTCCCACTGGAGTTGGTGAGTTCCCATTAGCTCAGGAAGTCTGTTTCAGTGGGTGTACCCATCGTGGTCTTGACCTCTTGGCTCACATTCTCATTCCTCCCACTCTTCAACTGGACTCTGGGAGCTCAGTCCAGTGCACTAATGTGTGTGTCTGCCTATGTTTTCATCAGTTGCTGGATGAAGCTTCTATGGTCCTATTTAAGATATTCATCAGTCTGAATGCAGGATAAGGCCAGTTCAGGCACACTCTCCTCTATTGACCAGGGTCCCAGCTGGATTCTTGCTAGCCACATAATGGCTCCTTGAATCAAGATATCTTTTTCCTTATTCTCATCCCTGTCCTTCCTCCATCTCAACCATGCCACTCCCTCAAGTTCTCCCCCTCCCTCCCATTCTCCCCTCCTCTTCTCATTCCACCCTACCTTCTCCCCCCACCCTTATGTTCCCAATTTTTCAGGAGATTTTGTCTATTTTGACTTTCCAGATGGATTTATATATGTTTTTCTTAGGGTTCACCTTGTTACTTTGCTTCCCTAGGCTCATGAACTATAGGCTCAATGTTTGTTGTTTATAGATAGAAGGTCCTTCTGTCTTTGTGTTGCTTTTATTGGTTAATAAAGAAATTACTTTGGACCTGTTGATAGGGTAGAACTTAGGTAGGCAGGGAAGATAGAACTAAATGCTACAAGAAAGAAGGGCAGAGTTGAAGAGATGCCATGGATCTGCTGGAGACAGATGCTGGAAATTTTACCCAGTAAGCCACTGCCACATGGTGATATACAGATTAATAGAAATGGGTTAAAGTAATATGAGAATTAGTCAATAAGATGTTAGAGCTAATGGGCCAAGCAGTGTTTGAATGCATACAATTTTTGGGTGGTTATTTTGGGGCTAAGCTAGCCAGGTGGCAGGGACAAAGAAATGGGCCCTTCCTGAAACAATTGGTGCCCAACATGGGGCTCAAACCCATGACCCTGGAATTAAGAGTCCCATGCTAGCTGGGCCATTTCCTATACAAGACTTAGACTCCATAGAATAGAATGTTTATTAAAACATTTAGCATATGTTCCTTGCTTTATATTGTTTATCCTGGTTGTAATTCTAATTATACTTGATATCTGTTCCTAGTATATATAGTTTTGTATTGTGTTTGGAACTCTCTTATTTAAACAAAAGGGGGAGGTACTCTGGGAGCACATTCTGCTCCTTCAGCCAATAGTCTTTAAGATACCAGCCCACTTGAGTATGGTCTCTTATACTGTAAAAGCAGCAGTAACCATTCACCCACTCTCTTGCTTCTGGCTCCCACTTCTGGCTGCTAGACTCTGTTTCTGTTCACACAGAGGACTGTTGTCTAGGACAGTGATCTGTAAGTTTTCTACTTAAATAAATAACCCTTTTATTATTCATAATTCTGAATTGGTGTGGGGTTGTTTTGTGATTTACATCATCACTGGGTTACATCACTCAGGATAATATTTTCTAGTTCTATCCATTTTCATGCAAATTTCAAGATGTCATTGTTTTTTTACTGCTGAGTAGTACTCTAATGTGTAAATGTGCCACATTTTCTTTATCCATTCTTCAGTTGAGGGGCATGTATGTTGCTTCCAAGTGCTGGTTATTACATATAATGCTGCTACAAACATAGTTTAACAAATGTCTTTGTAGTATGATTGAGCATCCTTTGGGTGTACACCCAGTAGTGGTATTGCAAGACCCTGAGGTGTGTTGATTTCCAATTTTCAGAGAAACTGCCTTACTGATCTCCAAAGTGGTTGTATGAGTTTTCATTCCCACCAGAAATGAATGAGTATTCCCCTTACTCTACATCCTCTCCAGCATAAGCTGTCATTGGTGTTTTTGATCTTAGCCAGTCTGACTGGTGTAAAATGGTATCTCAGAGTTGTTTTGATTTGCATTTCCCTGATAGCTAAGGATGTTGAACATTTCTTTAAATTTATTTTGGCCATTTGAGAGTCTTCTGTTGAGAATTCTCTGTTTAGTACTGTACCACAGTTTTAATTGCATTATTTGGAAATTTGATGTCTAATTTCTTGAGTTTTTTATATATTTTGGAGGTCAGTCCTTTGTCTGATACAGGGTTGGTGAAGATCTCTTCACAATCATTAGGTTGCCTTTTTGTCTTATTGACTGTATCATTGGCTTTACAGAAGCTTCTCAGTTTAAGGAGGTCCCATTTATTTATTGTTGTCTCAGTGTCTGTGCTACTGGTATTATATTTAGGAAGTGGTCTCCTGTGACCATGCATTGAAGGCTACTTCCAAATTTTTCTTCTGTCAGACTCAGTGTGGTCAGATTTATACTTAATCTGTATGACTTGAGTTTTGTACATGGGGATAGTTTGGATTAATTTTCATTTTTCTACAGGTTGACATCCAGTTATACCAGCACCATTTGTTGAAGATGCTTTCTTTTTTCCATTATAATTAATATTATAGCTTCTTTGTCCAAAAATCAGATATTCATAGTAGTGTGGATTAATATCTGGGTCTTTGATTTGATTCCATTGGTCAACCTCTCTGTTTTTATGCCAATACCAAGCTGTTTTCATTACTATAGTTCTGTAATAGAGCTTGATGTAGGGAAAGGTGATGCCACCAAAGGTCCTTTATTGTACAGAATTGTTCTGGCTATCCTGGATTTTTTGTTTTTCCATAATAAGTTGATTATTGTTCTTTCAAGGTCTGTGAAAAATTGTGTTAAGATTTTGATGGCGATTGCATTGAATCTATAGATTGCTTTTGGTAGGATTGTCATTTTTATTATGTTGATCCTACCTACCCAAGAACATGGAGACCTTTCCAATTTCTGGCATCTTCTTCAATTTTTTTTTCTTCAAAGTCTTAAAGGTCTTGTCAAATAGGTCTTTCAAAAAAAATAGGTCTTTCACTTCTTTGGTTAGTGTTACCCCAAGATATTTTATGTTATCTGTGGCTATTGAGAAAGGTGATGTTTCTCCACTTTCTTTCTCAGCTTCTTTATCATTTGTGTATAGAAGAGCTTCTGATTACTGGAATTGATCTTGTATCCTGCCACATTACTGAAGGTATTGATCAGTTGTAGGAGTTCCCTGGTAGAGTTTTTTGGGTCACTTATGTAGACTATCACATCATCTGCAAAAAAAAAAAAAAAAAAAAAAAATGAAAGTTTGACTTCTTTCTTTCCAATTTGAATCACCTTGATCTACTTTTGTTGTCTTATTTCTCTTGCCAGAACTTCAAGAATTATGTTGAATAGATATGGAGAGAGTGGACAGCCTTGCCTTGTTTCTGATTTTAGTGGAACTGTTTTAAATTTCTCTCCATTTACTTTGATGTTGGCTGTTGGCTTGTTGTATATTCTTTTTATTAGGTTTAAACATGTTCCTTGTATCCCTGATCTCTCAAAGACTTTCATCATGAAGGGGTATTGGATTTTGTCTAATGCTTTCTCTGAATCTAATGAGATGATCATATGGTTTTTCTTTCAGTTTATTTATTTGATGGATTACATTGATAGATTTTTGTATGTTGAAACATCCCTGCATCTCTGGGATGAAGCCTACTTGATCATGCTAGAAGATTATGTGTTCTTGGATTCAGTTTGCCAGTATTTTATTGAGTATTTTTGCATCTATGTTCATGAATGAGAAAGGTCTGTAATTCTCTTTCTTGGTTGAGTCTTTGTGTCATTTCGGTATCAGAGTAACCTGTAGCCTCATTAAAAGACTTTGGCAATGTTCCTTCTGTTTTTATTATGTGGAACACTTTGAGGAGTATAGGTACTAGCTCTTCTTTGATGTTCTGGTAAAATTCTTCACCAAAATCATACTGCCGTGGGCTTTTTTTGGTTGGGAGGCTTTTGATGACAACTTCTATTTCCCTGCAGTTTATAGATCTACTTAACTTGTTTATCTATTCTTGATTTAATTTTGGTATATGGTATCTATTGAGAAAATTGTCCATTTCTTTTATGTTTTCCAATTTTGTGGAGAACAGGTGTTTGTAGTATGACCTAATGATTCTGTGGATTTCTTCAGTGTGTTGTGGGCCCCTTTTCATTTCTGATTTTCTTAATTTGGATGTTATCTCTCTGTCTTTTGACTTATTTGGGTAAGGGTTTGTCTATCTTGTTGATTTTCTCAAGGAACCAGCTCTTTGTGTCATTGATTTCTTTCTTTCTGTTTTATTAATTTCAGTCCTCAACTTGATTATTTCCTGTCTTTTACTACTCCTGGGTGAGTCTGCTTCTTTTTGTTCTCAAGCATATACATGTGGTTTTAAATCACTCTTGTTTGCTTTCTCTACTTATTTAATGTAAGCTCATAGTGCTATGAACTTTCCTCTTATCACTGCTTTCATAGTATCCCATAGGTTTGGGTAGGTTGTGCCTTCATTTACATTGAATTCTAGGAAGCCTTCAATTTCTTTCTTTATTTCTTCTTTGATACAGGGGTGGTTCAATACTTCATTATTAAATTTCCATAAGTTTGTAGATATTCTGAGTGTACTGTTGTTAAATTCTAACTTTAAACATGGAGATGCAATAGGATACAGAGGGTTAATCCATTATTTTTTTGTATCTGTGGAGGTTTGCTTTTGTTACCGAGATGTGATCAATTTTAGAGAAAGTTTCATGAGATGCTGAGAAGAAGGTATTTTTTTTGTGTGTTTGGATGGAATGTTCTGTATATGTCTGTTAAGTCCATTTGAGTGATGACATCTATTGGTTCTCATCTTGATTTGTTGTTATTGTTATGAGTATAAAGTGTCCTTCTCCATCTCTTCTAATTGATTTTAATTTGAAATCTATTTTGTTCGATATTACAATAGCTACACCCACTAGATTTTAGGTCCATTTGTTTGGAAAAGCTTTTCCCAACCCTTTGTTCTGAGGTAGTGTCTGTCTGTGAGGTTGAGGTGATGTCTGTCTGTGAGGCTGAGGTGTTTCTTGTATACAGCAGAAGGCTGGATCCTGTTTTTGTATCCATTCTCTTAGCCTGTGTCTTTTTCTAGGTTAATTGAGTCCATTAATATTAAGAGATATTAATGGCCAATGGTTATTAATTACTGTTGTTTTTGGCGGTACTGGCTGTGTGTGTCCCTTTTTTTGGTTTTCCGGCTGAGACGTTATCTGTTATCTGTGTTTTTATGTGTGAAGTTAGCTTCCATGGGCTGGGGTTTTCCTTCTAGTACTTTCTGTGGCACTGGTTTTGTGGATAGGTATTGTTTAAATCTGGTTTTGTCATGGAATATCTTATTTTCTCCATCAATGGTGATTGAAAGCTTTGCTGGGTATAGTAGTTTTGGCTTGCACCCATGGTCTCTTAGTGTCTGCAGCACAACTGCGGAGGACCTCCCGACTTTCATGGTTTCCAATGAGAAGTCAAGTATAATTCTGATAGGTGTACCTTTATATGTTATTTGACCCTGTTACTTTACAGCTCTTAATATTATTTCTTTATTCATATTTCTCTCCATTTGTGTTTTCTTTATTGCCTCTATTTCAGTCTTCAAGGCTTGAACTGTTTGCTTCACCTGTTTGATTTTTTTTCTTGGTTTTCTTTGAGGGATTTATTAATTTCTTCCAATTTTGTTTGTTTATTCCCCCATTTCTTTAAGGGAGTTTTTCATTTCCTCTTTAAAGGTCTCCATCATCTTTATAAAGCTATGTTTAAAATAGTTTTCTTCTGCTTCTTCTGGATTAGTATGATCAAGTCTTCCTGTTGTGTGACCACTGGGTTCTGGTGTTACTATGTTGCTTTTTAAGTTGTTGGATGAATTTTTTCATTGACACCTACCCATATCTTCCTTCAATTGATTATAGCAGTTTCTTTGTGTCTTGGTCCGATTCTTGCAGTTGCTTTCTGAATCTTTGGGAAATGTTCTTGGTCTACTTGTTACTGTCAAATTCTGTGCCTCAGGGAGCCACTGAGGTCTCTCTTAGTGTGCTCTCTTGGTTTGATCTCCTGGTTCTCTCTCTTGGTCCACTTTCTGTAGTCACAGTTTATGCTTTAGAGTTCCTCTCTTGATCCTCTTCTTAGTCTTTTCTCTTGGTCCTCTCTGCAGGAAACTCTCCTGCTGGCTGTCTAGATAAGCTGATGCAAGTTGGAGAGAGGCACAGGGTTCTGTCCCACTATGGAGGGCCTAGAGAGTGGGGTGTCCTACTGAGTGGCTGGTCACTCACATCTTGGCCCTTCCTGTATTGGAACAAGCTGTGTTTCAGAGTTCCACTGAGGTTGCAGGAGGAAGGCAAGTTTGAGTGTGTGATTGGGCTTGTAGCTTTTGGAGGGGTCTGGTGGATGGAAGTGGTTATTGGGTTACTCTACCTGCAGTAAACTCTCTTGCTGGCTGGGAAGAGAAGCTGAGGCAGTCAGGGAAGGGGCCTGGGGTTTAGCCCCAATATGGGGGGCCTAGAGAATGGTGTGTTCCACCAGGTGGCTAGTCACTTACCTCTTGGTACTCTCTGTATTGTAGCAAGCTGTGCTTCATAGTTACACTGAGGTTTCAGGAGGATATGTGAGTTTGGGTGCAGGATGGGGCTTGTGGCTTGTAGGGTCCAGTGGATGGGGTGAAAATAGTATTTTTTATACAATATATTCTGAAACTGGTTTACCATCCCCACTTCTTCCCATCCACCCCAACCAACTCCATGTCTCCTTTCTCTGTTGTTTTGGAAAACAGTTAGGCAAACAAAATCAAATAAGCAAACCAGAATTTAAAAATAAATAAATAACAGAGAAAGCACAAAATCTCAAATACATGCACACAAACATATGCATACAAAAAGAAAATCTGATAGGACACTCCTACCAGAAAACCAGGTAGACTAACTGCAAACCTTCTAAATGCGCTCTCTTCTCAGCACTGCAATAGATCCCTTCCCAATGCCCACATCTCCTGCACTAACCTCCCTTCCCGACTCATCACTGCATCTCAGCCTCCAACACCAGCAGACATTCCCTGGGAACGTAACTCCTGAGCAGGCCAGGGAAGCAGACAACACAAACCTTTCACATTCTCTGAAAAACCAGAGAGAAATAGAAACCAAAAAACAAAACAATGATGTAACAAAGACAAACCCTGAAATCAGCATGTGAAACTAACTATAGTCATTCCAAATCCAGATGCCAAGACACCAACAAAAGAATACAATTGGTAGCAACCAGGACAATATGTCTCTACCAAAGTCCAATTACGCAACCATCGCAGGCCCTGAAAATTACAACATAGCTAAAGCACAAGAAAAAAACCTTAAACCAACTACATAAAAATGAAAGAAATTCTTTAAGAGGAATGCTGAATAAATCCCTTAAAGAAATCTAGTAAAACAGAAAAAACTAGAGGAAATTAATAAACCCCTTAAATAAATCCAGTGAAACATAAACAATAATAAAAAGGAAGCAAATAAAACTGTTCAAGACCTAAAAATGAAAATAGAAGCAATAAAGAAAATATAAACTGAGGGAATTCTGAAAAAGGAAAATATGGAAATTTGAGAATACGAACAGGAATAACATAGCAGGTTTCACCAACAGAATACAAGAGATGGAAGAGAGAATCTCGGGCAATGAAGATACAATAGAAGAAATAGATATATCAATCAAAGAAAATATTAAATCAAAAAATCCCAGAAAACACTCCCAGGAAATGTGGGACATTATGAAAAGACCAAACCTAAGACTAATAGGAACAGAAAAAGAAGAATCCCAACTCAAAGGTTCAAAAACCATATTCAACAAAATTATAGAAGAAAATTTCCCCAATCTAAAGAAAAATATGCGTATAAAGGTACAAGAAGCTTACATAACACCATATAGGCTGAACCAAAAAAGGTCTCCTTGTCACATACTAATCAAAACATTCAAAATATGGAATAAAAAACTATAAAATTTTACAAAGGAAAATGCCAAATAACATATAAAATCAAATATATCAGAATTACACCTGATTTCTTAATGTAGACACTCAAAGCAAGAAGGAAGGACCTAGAAAAGATGTGCTTCAGATTCTAAGAGACCACATAAGTCAGCCCAAATTAAAACCAGTAAAACTTTCAATCATGAATTGACAGAATAAGAAATTCCATAATAAACTCAAATCTAAATGATATCTATCTACAAAAGGAGAGTTAACAATACCTATGAAATCTCAGGAAACAAATAATTTCATACCAGCAAAATCAAAAGAAAGGAAGAAAACACACACACACACACACACACACACACACCACTTGACCACCACCAACAAAATAATGGGACTCAAGGGTCTTAGGATATTGACATCTCTTAATAGCAGTGGACTTGGTCCCCGAATGTCCCCCCAATTAAAAAAAAATCAGGCTCCTCCAAGATGACATTTAAATTCTTAACATTTATTCCCCAAATGCAGGCCACCCTGAGCTAAAATAGAGGAGTAGGGGATCTGAACGTCTCTTACTCAACTGAATGTGTAGACTGCTTATTTCCTCAGCAGTCCTGGGTGCTCCTGTTTTCTCATTGGCACCTGCCGCACCAATAGGGCATCAGTCAGCTGTTTGCCCCAGGTTAGCCAAATGTTCAAACTCAGCCTTCTTGCCTTTCTCTCATAGCCTTGTCCACAGACACCTGTAATTAGAGAATGAAGTGCCCTGCCCAGTGTTGCTAATACCTGTGGAAGCTGACACTTGGATTTTGTACAGTGCTCTGGAATGATATTGCAGGGTGGAAGTCTTGAGGAAGAGGTTCTTACCTCCCATTTCATCTTTAGGAGCCAGTAGGGAGAAATTATGCTTATCTCCTTGCTATGGTCATAGGGAGAGGTGGTGGGGCACTATTTAACCATTCCTGGGAAGTGTGGCGAGCCAGCTCCACAGCCAGGAAAGGCAGAAACCTTAATATGGCCCACTCTTGGTAAAGGTTGTGAATTTGATGATTTAGAATCTAAAGCAGTAGATGTAGCTGCTTATTTATATTTGTGTGGCTTGGGTTTTGGACAAAAAAATAAATGCAAGTAAAGAAAGAAGGAAAAAAAAACATTTATTCCCCAAATGCAGGAGCACACACTTTAGTAAAATAAAAACTGTTACAGGTCAAAGGTCAAACCGCATATTGACCCTCACACATGATAGTGAGAAACTTCAATACCCCACTCTCACCAATGGACAGGTCATTTTAGACAAAATTTAAACAGAGAAATACTGGAGGTAATAAGTGTTTTAAACAAGTGGAGATAACAGATATTTACAGAACTTTTCACACAAACATGAAACAATTTACATTCTTCTCATCATTTCTTGAAATTCTTTACAAAATTGATGACATACTTGGACAAAAAGCAAATCTCAACAGATACAAGTACATTGATATAACTCCCTGCAATCTATCAGACTAACTTGGATTAAAGTTGAATATCAACAACAACAGAAACAACAAAAGCTTGTGAACTCAAGAAAACTGAACAAGTACATACTCAGTAAAAAATGGTAATGGTTCAAGACTGAAATAATAAAATTTAAAGATTTTTTAGAATTCAGTGAAAAAGAAACACAGCATACCCAAAGATATGGGACACAATGAAAGTGGTGCCAAGAGGGAAGTTCATAGCACTAACTACCTACTTTAAAAAAAGGACTGCTATTGATGGCACACACCTTTAATCCCAGCATTTGGGAGGCAGAGGCTGGTGGATCTCTGTGAGTTAAAGGCCAGCCTGGTTTATGGAAAGAGTTTCAGGACATTCAATGCTACATAGATAAATATTGTCTTGTAAAACTGAAAAAAAAAAGACTTTAAAAAGCAATCTTTTAAAAGAAAGATGAATTCAACAGAGGCTTTATCTACAACAACCAAGAATCAAATATAAATATAAAATATAAAAACAAAAATAAATAATTTCAGAACTAAGGATAAAATGCAGGTAAAGCCCTTATTGAATGATTTTAACACACACAAAAATCAAGACATAACAAATGTTAAGAAAAAACTGGAAAGAGTTTATGCTAGCAACTTAGAAGGACACCTAAAAGTTTTATAACCAAAAGGAATAAGTACACACAAGAGGAGTATAACATAAGAAATAATCAAACTGAGGACAAAAATCAATAAAATATAAATGAAGAGAACAATACAAAGAGTCAATGAAACTATGGGTTGCTACTTTAAGAAAATCAACAAAATAGACAGCCCTCATCCAAATTAACTGAAAGACAGAGCAAGTATCTTGAAATTAATGAAATTAACAATGAAAAGGGGGATTTTACAACAAACAGTGAGGAAAAACAGAGAATCATAAGTACATACTTTAAAAATTTGTACTCCACCAAATTGGAAAATCTAAAAGAAACAGATAACATTTCCATGGCCAAAATATTATCAGATAAACAATTTAAATATATAACAACTATTGAAATAGAAGAAATCATTAAAATTTCCCAACCCCAAAAAATCCCAGGGCCAGAAAGTTTTAGCACAGAACTCTACCAGGCTTTCAAACAAGGGATCTTGCCAAATACTCCTCAAATTATTCCACAAAATACAAACAAAAAGAACATTTCCGAATTTATCTAATGAGGGCACAGTTACCCTGACACCTAAACACATAAATACTCAACAAAGAAAGAATTACAGGCCAATCCCCTTCACAAAAAAAGGTGCAAAAATACTAGAAAACTGAATCCAAGAAAACATGAAAAAGAAGATGCAGAGAAGGTTAAATACATGAAAATCAATACACAAAACCCGCCATATAAAGAAACTAAAAGATATATAGTTTCTTGAGCCCTGAGGGGTGGGGTTTAATGAAGACATTTCCATTTAGGACTGAGTATTCTACACTTTCTCATTCTCTGCATTTTGTCCAGTTGGGGGTCTGGATGGGTAATAGTTCTCTAAGCAAGGCACTGAACCATGAGCACAGAATAATGTCTTTGGGACCCATTTTATTGCTACACCCTTTAACAGAACAATAGTATTTGATTTCCCCCTTAAGAAAAAGTTCTTATTTGTAAGACTGGGGAAATGTAGCAGTGGTTATAAGCACTTGTTACTTATGCAAAAGATCCAGATTCTGTTTCCAGAATCCTTGTCTGGTGGCTCACAACTGCCTGTAATTCTAGCTCCAAGGGATCTAGCATCTCCTTCTGGGATCTGCAGGCATGTATATACAGACAAGCCGTCACACATAGGTACACTAAAGAAGAAAAATACTGTTTTTAAAGACAGAGAATATGGATTCCCTTCAGCAGTCACCAGTAATGAGGTTGAGACTAGAGGTGGTCCAGACAAAATAATGAGCTATTCGATAAAAAGTTATATTTATGGTTTTCTGTACATAATATATATGCACATGTGTATACATACACATATTTGTGCACATGTATGTCTATATAAAGAATGATGTATGAGTTTCCATGTTTCTGTAAAATAGGGCCCACATATTCTATCATTGAACAGCATGCAGTGTGCATATAATGCTAAGAGTTTTAAATATTCATGGTATTATTTTTTAGTGGATACTATAGAGAATAATGCAAATGTTTATGTTTTAATCTTTCATCCACAATGTGACTTGTTTTGTAGTATTGTGTAAAGTTTCAATGCACTTAAAATAAGTGGAGTGGGACTAGTTGGGAAGGAGAAGGTGAATGGGAATGGGAGTGAAGGTGAATGAGAGAGGGTAAAGGAAAGGATACAAAATATATTGCTTATGAGTGTAAAAATGTCATAATAGCACCCATTATCATATATAGTTAAAATACACTAATAATAAAAGAAATTCTTTAAAAACCCCATGGAAGATTTCTTTGTTCCACAGCGCCTGCACCTACAGAGCCCACCCTTTTGTCTGCGAGGTCATTGGCCAGCAAGTAGCCCTGCTCCTGTACCAGATCTATCTGGAGGAGTGTGTGCCTGCCTGCCCGCCGGACTCCCCGGGAACAGAGTACAGGCACCCTCCAATCCCCTAAACTTTCTGGCCACTCAGTGGGGCTTCTCCCCGGCTATTGGCTTTCTCTATTTATCCCATCCCAGCTTGCCCCAAGCCCCCTTTCGATCTGCAGCATCTTAGGATCGCTAACTCAGCCTGCTTTGTGGCTGAGGGTCTGAGGACACCACGGTGAGTGCAACTGCTTCAGGGGTTACTTTATTCCCCCGAGCCTGCACCAACCAAGCCCGCCCTTTTGTCTGCTAGGTCCCTGGCCAGCAAGTGGCCCTGCTCCTGTATCAGGAGATCCATCCAGAGGGGTAAGTGTGTGCCTTCCCAGCCGGCCGGATGCCTCAGGAACAGAGTACAGGCACCCTCCAACCCCCTAAACTTTCTGGCCATTCAGTGGAATTTCTCTCTGGCTACTGGCTTTCTCTATTTATCCCATCCCATCTTGTCCCCAAGCACTCCTTTCCATCTGCGGGGTCCTTAGATCCACCACCACAGCCTACTTCCAGGTGGAGGGGATCTGAGAGCCAACTCCAGTGCTGAGGGGATCTAAGAGAGGGCAGACCAAGAAAAACCACGAAGTACGCAGTTAGCCACAGCAAAGATAGGACCAAGATGCCAAGACTCTCATGATTGCATTTGAAGGAAAAGATGGGCAGGCACCAATGCAAGAATTCCTCCAACAACTTGAAAAGCAACATGATAACACCAGAATCCAGCAAAATGCAACAGGAAGATGTGAAAAATCTAATCCAGAAGAAGTAGAAGAAATCGACTTGAAACGAAACATTATGAAAGTGATAGAGACCATTAAACAGGATGTGAAAAACTCCCTTAAAGAAATGGATGAGAAGACTAACCAAAAGTTAGAAGAAATAAATAAATCCCTCAAAGATACACTAGAAAACCAAGAAAAAGCAATCAAACAGGTAAGGGAAACAGTTCAAGACTTGAAGGCTGAAATGGAGGCAATGAAGAAAACACAAAATGAGGGATGGCTGGATATGGAAAATCTGGGTAAATGAATAGGAACTACTGAGACAAGTATAACCAACAGGATACGAGAAATAGAAGAAAGAATCTCAGACACTGAAGATACTATAGAGGAAATAAACTCATTGATCAAAAAAACAGCAAATCCAACAAATTCCTAACACAAAACATCCGGGAAATCCGGGACACCATGAAAAGATCAAACCTAAGAATAATATGGATAGAAGAAGGAGAAGAATTACAGCTCAAAGGCCCAGAAAATATATTCAACAAAATTATATAAGAAAACTTTCCCAACCTAAAGAAGGATATTCCTATGAAGGTACAAGAAGCATACAGATCACCAAATAGACTGGATCAAAAAAAATCCCCTCACCATATAATTATAAAAATACAAAACATAGAGAATAAAGAAAGAATAGTAAGAGCTGCAAAGGAAAAAGGTCAAGTAACATATAAAGGTAAACCTGACTTCTCAATGGAAATCATGAAAGCCAGAAGGTCTTGGATAGATGTGCTGCAGACACAAAGAGATCATGGATGCAAGTCCAGACTACTATACCCAGCAAAGTTTTCTTTCACCATCGATGGAGAAAACAAGATATTCCAGGACAAAAACAAATTTAAACAATATGTAGCCACAAACCCAGCCTTATAGAAAGTACTAGAAGGAAAACTGCAACCCAAGGAAGCAACAACAATTATAATAACACAAACATCTAACAACCCTCCACCAGCATAACTCAAAGAAGGGAAACACACAAACTATACCACCAAAAAAAAATAATAATAACCAGAGTTAACAACCACTGGTCATTAATATCACTTGATATAAATGGACTCAATTCAATTCACCTATAAAAAGGCACAGGTTAAGAGAATGGATATGAAAACAGGATCCAACATTGTGCTGTTTACAAGAAACACACCTCAACCTCAAAGACAGACACTACCTCAGAGTAAAGGGTTGGGAAAAGGTTTTTCAATCAAATGAACCTAAGAAAGAAGCGGGTGTGGCTATACTAATACTAACACAATTGATTTCAAACTAAAATCAATCAGAAGAGATGGAGATGGACACTTTATACTCATAACAGGAACAATTCATCAGGATGAAGTCTCAGTCCTGAATATCTATGCCCCTAATATAAAAGCACCCACATATATAAAAGAAACATTACTAGAACTCAAAGCTCACATCAAACCCCACACACTAATAGTAGGAGATTTCAACACTCCTCTCTCAACAATGGACTGGTCAACCAGACAGAAACCTAACAGAGAAATAAGAGAACTAACAGAGGTAATGAATTAAATGGACTTAACAGACACCTATAGAACATTCCACCCAAAAAGGAAAGAATATACCTTCTTCTCAGCATCTCATGGAACCTTCTCGAAAATTGATCACATACTCGGTAACAAAGCAAACATCCACAGATACAAATAAATTTTAGTAACCACCTGTGTCTTATCAGATCACCATGGAATAAAGTTAGAATTTAACAACAATTCTACCCCCAGAAAGCCTACAAACTCATGGAAACTTAACAGTCAACTACTGAACCACCCCTGGGTCAGGGAAGAAATAAAGAAAGAAATTAAAGTCTTCCTTGAATTCAATGAAAATAAAGATACAACATACCCCAACCTATGGGACACTATGAAACCAGTGCTAAGAGGAAAGTTCATAAAACTAAGTGCCCACATGAAAAAAAGAAAAAAAAAAAAACAGAGACTTAACAGCACAGCTGAAAGCTCTAGAAAAAAAGAAGAAAACTCACCCAAGAGGAGAAAAAGACTGGAAATAATCAAGCTGAGGGCAGAAATCAACAAAATAGAAAGACAGAAAATAATCCAAAGAATCAATGAAACAAAGAGCTGGTTCTTTGAGAAAATCAACAAGATTGACAAAACCCTATCCAAACTAATCAAAAGGTAGAGAGAGAACACGAAAATGAACAATATCAGAAATGAAAACGGGAACATAACAACAGACACTGAGGAAATTCAGAGTATCATTAGGTCTTACTACAAAAGGCTGTATGCCACAAAGTTGGAAAATGTAAAAGAAATGGACAATTTATTACATAAGTACTATATAACAAAATTAAATCAAGACCAGGTGAACAATTTAAATAGACCTATAAGTTGCGGGGAAACAGAAGCTGTCATAAAAAACCTCCCAACCAAAAAAAGCCCAGGACCAGATGGTTTTAATGCAGAATTCTACCAGAAGTTCCAAGAAGAGCTAATACCTATACTCCTTAATGTGTTTCACAAAATAAAAACAAAAGAGTCATTGACAAACTTTTTATGAAGCTACAGTTACCTTGTTACCAAAACCACACAAAGACTCAACCAAGAAAGAGAATTACAGTTCAGTCTCGCTCATGAACATTGATGCACAAATTCTCAATAAAATACTGGCAAACCAAATCCAAGAACACATCAAAAAAAATCATCCATTATGATCAAGTAGGCTTCATCCCAGAGATGCAGGCTGGTTCCACATACGAATATCTATCAATGTAATCCATCATATAAATAACCTGAAAGAAAAAACCATATGATCAATTCATTAGATGCTGAAAAAGCATTTGACAAAATTCAACACCCCTTTATGATAAAGATTTTGGAGCAATTTGCAATACAAGGATCATATGTAAATATTATAAAAGCAATATACAGCAAGCCAACAGCTAACATCAACTTAAATGGAGACAAACTCAAAGCGATTCCACTTAAATCAGGAACAAGAAAGGGTCTCCACTCTCTCCATATCTCTTCAAAATAGTGCTTAAAGTTCTAGCAATAGCAGTAAGAAAACATAAGGCGATCAAGGGGATTCGAATTGGAAAGGAAGAAGTGAAACTATGGTAGTGTACGTAAGTGACCCCAAAAATACTACCAGAGAACTCCTACAGCTGATAAATACCTTCAGTGATGTAGCAGGATACAAGATAAACTCAAAAAAATCAGTAGCCCTCCTATACACAAAGGATAAAGAAGCAGAGAGGAAAATCAGAGAAACTTTACCTTTCACAATAGCCACAAATAGCATAAAGTATATTGGGGTAACACTAACCAAGGAAGTGAATGATCTATTTTACAAGAACTTTAAGGCTATGAAGAAAGAATTTGAAGAGGACATCAGAAAATGGAAGGATCTCCCATGCTCTTGGAATGGTAGGATCAACATAGTAAAAATAGCAATTCTACCAAAGGCAATCTATAAATTCAACACAATCCCCATCAAAATCCCAACAAAATTCTTCACAGACCATGAAAGAACAATAATCAACTTTATATGGAAAAACAAAAAGCCCAGAATAGCCAAAACAATCCTATACAAAAAGGAACTTCCGGAGTCATTACCATTCCTGATTTCAAACTCTATTACAGAGCTACAGTAATGAAAACAGCTTAGTATTGGCATAAAACAGAGACTTCGACCAATGGAATCAAATCAAAGACCTGGATATTAACCCACAAATATGAACACCTGAATTTCAACAAAGGAGCTAAAATTATACAATGGAAAAAAGAAAGCATCTTCAACAAATGGTGCTGGCATTACTGGATGTCAACCTGTAGAAGAATGAAAATAGGTCCGTATCTATCACCATGCACAAAACTCAAGTCCAAATGGATTAAAGACCTCAATATAAAAGAAACCACACTGAACCTGATAGACGAGAAAGTGGGAAGTAGACTGCAATACATGGGCACAGGAGACCACTTCCTACATATAACCCCAGTAGCACAGACAATAAGAGCAACAATGAATACATGGGACCTCCTGAAACTGAGAAGCTTCTGTAGAGTAAAGGACACTGTCATTAACACAAAAAGGCATCATATTGAATGGGAGAAGAGCTTCACCAACCCCACATCAGATAAAGGTCTGATCTCCAAAATATATAAAGAACTCAAGAAACTAGACATTAAAATTCTAAATAACCCAATTAAAAAATGGGGTCCTGAACTGAACAGAGAATTCTCAACAGAACAAGTTCAAATGGCCAAAAGATACTTATGGTCACATTCAACTTCCTTAGCGATCAGGAAAATGCATATCAAAACAATTTTGAGATACCATCTTACAACTCTCAGAATGGCCAAAATCAAGAACACCAATGATAGCCTATGCTGGAGAGGATGTGGAGTAAGGGGAACACTCATCCATTGCTGGTGAAGGCAAACTTGTGCAACCACTTTGGAAATCAGTGTGGCGGTTTTCCAGGAAATTGGGAATCAACCTACCTCAGGATCTAGCAATACCACTCTTGGGAATATACCTAAGAGATGCCCAATCATACTACAAAAGCATTTGTGCAACTATGTTCATAGCAGCATTATTTGTAATAGCCAGAACCTGGAAACAACCTAGGTTCCCCTCAATGGAAGAATGGATAAAGAAAGTGTGGAATATATACACATTAGAGTACTACTCAGTGGTAAAAACAATGACATCTTGAATTTTGCATGCACATGAATGGAAATAGAAAACACTATCCTGAGTGAGATAACCCAGACCCAAAAGGATGAATATGGCATGTAGCACTCATTAGTGGACTCTAGCCATAAACAAAGAACATTCAGCCTATAGTTCAAAAGTCTAGGGAAGCCAAATAACAAGGTGAACCCAGAGAAAAACATATATAGATCCTCCTGAAAATTGGAAGCAGACAAGATCGCTGGGCAAAAGTTGGGAGCGTGGGGGTGGGGGTAGGGTAATGGTGGGGTTGGGAGAAGGGGAGAGGGTGAGAGAGAAGGGAGAAGAGGAGGATTGGGGAGAGCTTGTGGGAGTTGGAGGGTTGAGATGGAGGAAGGGTGTATATAGGAGCAGGGAATAAAATATCTACATTAAGGGAGCCATTTTAGGGTTGGCAAGAGACTTGGTTCTAGAGGGGATTCAGGGTGTTCAAGGGGATATCCGCAGCTAGGTCCTTGGGTAAGAGAGGAGAAGGTGCCTGAACTGGCCTTGCCCCATAGTCACACTGATGATTATCTTGAATATCACCATAGAATCTTCATCTGGCAATGGATGGAGATAGAGACAGAGACCCACATCACAGCACTTGACTGAGCTCCCAAGGTCCAGTCGAAGAGCAGAAGGAGGGAGAAGATGAGCAAGGAAGTCAGGACCGTGAGGGGCTGGTTAACCCACTGAGACAATGTGCCTGATCTAATGGGAGCTCACCAAAGCCAGCTGGACTGGGACTGAAGGAGCATGTGATCAAACCGGAATCTCTGAATATGGCTGACAATGGGGGCCGACTGAGAGCCATTGATAATGGCACTGGGACTTGTTTCTATGCATGTACTGGTTTTTTGGGATCCTAGTCTATTTGGATGCACACCTTCCTAGGCCTGTATAGAGGGCAGAGGGCCTTGAGCTTCCCACAGGGCAGGGTACCCTGCCCTCTCTTAAGGATGTAGGGGGAGGGATAAGGGTGAGTGGGAGAGCGGGAGGGTAATGGGAGGAGGGGAGGAAGTGGAAATTTTTTAATGGAAAAATAAAAAATTTAAAAATTAAAAAAAGCATGGAAGTTTCTTACTTAATAAGTAACAGAAGCCTTCATTTCATTAAGGGCATACATCTTTCTGTTCCAGTTAAAAGGTGAAAAGAATACATTGGAAAGAGTACAGTAACAACATAATACCCTTCTTTCTCAGTCAACAATTTCAGAAAACTCACATAAACATTACTAAAGGCATGAAAGAGCATGAGTTTCTAAATTTTGTTCTGCAGTTGGATAAAAGTAGAGGTGCTTATAATATCTCTACATTTGCTGTATTTACCAGATTCTGACTCAACAGTGAATGTGAAAAAGGATAAATCAGTTTGTTTGTAAGCCTGCCAAGTTTATCAAGTTGAATGATGCTCAGCAGGTGGCACAGACACCAGACTCAGAGCAGTGTTTCCAGGGTAAAACGCCACAGTGAAAAGAGACAGGTGCAGCTCTTCTGTCACGCATTTGACTTTGAAGTAATGAATTCGAATCTGAAAGCAGATATCAAATTTTGAAAGGTGATCATTTGTCTTTGAGAAATGTGAATTCTAAATTCAATTTTAGATGAACCCCCAGCACCCCCTATAACAGTGGTTAGAGACAGAATCATGGCTTGTTTGTGGCTGTGTTGTAAGGTAAAGTGACAAGACGATTATTTTATCTGCCATGTCAAATTCACCATTAATTGTGCTTCATTCTTCTAATGGCATATCTCAAATTTTGATTTGGTGACCTGTTAGAGAAGGGGTGTGCATGTGTCTGTGTGTGTGTGTGTGTGTGTGTGGTCAACAGTAGCTTCAAAACCTGAGGCTACCATTTCACCCTTCCATTAGGACTACTCCCTTAAGTACTAGTTACCTGGCCCTAAAGGGAGATTCCATCCCACCATAATCCTGCTAAACTGGAGGCTAAATCAGAGATTTCTTAACTTTGCCTAGAGAATCACAGGAGAAACGTGTGATAGGGTTAATATCTACTCAACAGTAAATTATAACATATACTCTAATTTAAATTGTTTTTTGAAATACCTTTAATTTTCTCTATTGTTGGGCAAGCTCCTCTAACTGAAATGAGATGATTAAGAGCAGATTAGGAACTACTTCCATTCGAAGTTCTGTTTTTATCATTTCAAAATGATCAGTTTGATTCTTGACTATAAGGATACTTCAATTCTTTTTTTAGTTTTTTGCAGTGTCTTAATGTGTACAAGCCATTCTGGAATTTTTGTAGTCCTGCTTCAGTCTCCTGGTGTTGCCAGGTGTGTACTGCTCTGTTTCTGGAATATTTTAATACAAATAAACATGAGATAAATCTTAGCAAAGCTTTTCACCTATTAAGCACTGACTGTTAGTTCAAAGACTTCCTTGTTATTTTCTGGCAAATGAGTACTTGCTAAGATTGGAAGATTTCATACCAGCAGTAATAGAAAATGTTTGTAATTCCAGCATTTGGGAAGCTGTAGTGAGTTTTTCTCTGTTTGGGCAGTTAGCTCCCAAATAATGACAGAGACTTATTATTAATTATGAAAGTTCAGCCATAGCTTAAGCTTGTCTCACTAGCGCTTATAACTTAAATTGACCCATAGATTTATTAATCTACATTCTACCACATGGCTTTTACCTCTCTTTCATCTTTCACCTCATTTCTTTCTGTATCTACTGGGTTCTCTGCCTCTCTTTTCCTAGAATCCTTTTTGTGCCTGGAAGTCCCACCAACATCTCTTTCCTACATATCGGCCATTTAGCTCTTTATTAAGGCAGTCATAAGGTGCCTTGGCAAAGACATATTTTCATAGTGTACAAGAAGAATGTTACACAACAGGAAGCTGAGATAGTAAAATTGTCCAAGTTCAAGGTTATCCTGGACTACAGAATAAGATCCTATCTCAACGAAAACAAACAAGTTTTAAATTTCATACCTTTATGTGCTTGACAGTGATTGCCAGATTGCCAATAATATCATTTGATAGTTTCAAAAAGATTAAAGAATTTATCATGTTAATATTACCTTAGAACAAATATTGCATCTACTTTATATAAATTGTTAGTTCTTTCTTTGAATGAAATATTTGAAACCATTTCTATTAAAACTGTATCTAGCTATTCACTTTTTTTGCTGAAAATACATCCTTTTATTAGGATTCTCTAATGTAGGTTTCAGAGGATTTTTGCAAATTTTCCTTAAAATAAATTATTTAAAATGAAGCATACATCTGAAAATTACAAAAATGCCAATGGAAAAATAGATCAGTGACCATTTTCTTTATATAACAAAAACAAAATCACTATAGGCTGAAAGGACTACTTAGATTTTTTTTAATCAAAAGGCTTTCCTTCTTGGAGCTATCTCCCAATATAAACAAAAGTTATAAGTTAGGATGAAATAATTGCAAGTCATAACTTAAGTTCCTCTTATTCAAACTAAAAGTCAAGGAGAGAGGAGAATTCAATATTAGAAACTGACAAATATTTTGAGAATGTATTTTACAAAGGATATATGCATGAATAAAAATGAAATAGAATTACAGAAATAAAAATATGGTTATCATGAGTAGTCATATTGAAAATTTTATTAAAATAAGAGATTTCTGGTGTTTCTGGCCATCAGCCTAGTTCTAAGACAACACAAGCTAAAGATTCTGAGAGGCCCAGTCTCCCTTTGTTCACATGTGCATGTACATGGGCATAATATATATCTACACTCCTATATAAATGCATAATAAGAATAAAAGTAATATTTAATACTTATTTTTTCTTAGGAAACCACAAGTAGTCCAAAAAGTGGTAGTGAGTGGGGTACAATATTTGAAAATGAATTTTTTTTTGGTTTTTCGAGACAGGGTTTCTCTTACAGCTTTGGAGCCTGTCCTGGAACTAGCTCTTGTAGACCTTAAAACACTGACTTTTCATAGTTAGGCTTTTGAGGAGTTTGGATGTTACTTCCCTGTCAGTATAAAATTTTGCACAATATTAGTGCACTGTTAAATGGTAGAATTTTTCATTGATTTACTTAATTATTTATTACTGTTTTAGGTATTTGTGTATGTGGATGGGTATAAGCACAGGAGTGCAGGTGCCCTTGGAGTCTAGAAGAGGGTTTAAGGTTCCTGGAGCTGGAGTTACAGGTGGTTATGAGCTACTTGAAGTGAGTTCTGGCAAACAAACTGCAAACTTCTGCAAGGGCTATGCTACTTTAACTGTGGGTCCATATCTCCACCCCTAAGAGGAAAACATTGCCATCACTCCATGTATCATAATGTTCTTTGGATCCAGGAAATGCTCTAGTACCAAAAATAAATGGGTTTTTCTTATTATAAGATCAATTGCATTTGAACTGGAAGACACATAAACATTCTGTGAAGTATGATTATTGATAACTATGTTTTATGCGTATATATTTTTTACAGCATGTTAGTCACTCAGCAACATTTTAAAACACTGTAGTGTTTAATTAGACATTAAGATACTTATGGGGCAGGAACTCAATCTGTGTCTTATCAATGTGCATCTACCCTATAGTGGAACATTTAAGCATAATACTAGTCAAATAGATGCTGCTGGTTTTTGAATGAAGGAAGATGTGGACAGCTAGTCTCAAAGGATCCTTTTAATAAGTGTCACTATATTAAACTCTCATGGCCCTGCTTCATCTGATTTCATCTATCTCTACCTGACATAATAAGGGTCTGTACATTTGTATCTCTTTATCTAAAATTAGATTCTAAATGTTAACTGCATGATAGACTGGTATAAGCACACATGCACATACATACACAGATTAGATAAATAAGTAATAGGTATAGACTTATGTGCACATATGAATATATATAAGCATAAATAAATGTAATAGGGAGATGTAGGCAGAACTCAAATGCACATAAAATTATTTTTTATTTCTCTATTTTTGGAAGACTGTGCCATGGTGAATTATAAGAAAGAGAAGCCAAAAATATTTCAGTGATTTGAAATGGCTTATAGATAATTATCAATTTTGTTTTCATATCTAAGTAAAAGAAATTTACTTAGATAGGAAAACACTCTATCAGAATACAGTATATCAGGCAGCCTGAAACAACCCCCTCCATCAACCACTGTAATCTACAAGTCCCATGCTGCCTCCAAATGAACCAATCCCCAGGGACAGTGACTTCAGAGTGGACCAAGAGTGACCCTTCCTACTGTATCTAGGCTGAGCAAGGTATCCATCCAAAGAGAAAAGGTTCCCAAAAAGCCAGTACAAGCAGTAGGGATAAATCCTGGTGCCACTGCCAGTGAGTGGCCCTTCAGTCTGGAAGCAGATGCAGAGATCAGAAATTGTTTGGTTACCTCTGAGTAATACTCTATTGTCTAAATGATACCCACTGAAACAGCTCATGCAAGATAATGGGAGCTCACCAACACCAGCCTGAGAGGGAGGGAACCAGCATAAGACCAAGCTAGGCCCTCTGAATGTGGGTGACGGCTGTATAACTGGAGCAGACTGTGGGGCCACTGGCAGTGAGAACAGGTTTTATCCCTATTGCTTTTACTGGCTTTTTTGAACCCATTCTCTTTGGAGGGATGCCTTGCTCAGCCTAGATATAGTGGGGAGGACCTTGGTACTGACTCAAAGCAGTGTGCTAGACTTTGTTGACTTTTCATGGGGGGGTGAAATAGGGGAGAAAAGTGGAGGGGGTGGGAGGAGGAGAGGGAATGGGAACTGGGATTGGTATGTAAATGAGAAAAGATACTTTTTTAAATTAACTAACTAATTAATTTTAAAAGAGAGAGAAAATATTGGTTCCCTAAGACAAGGGGACAGCAACTGCAATGAGTGTTCAAAGAGAGGATCCCTGAGACATAGACACCAACTTCAAGGATTGGACCAAGAGGCAGAGATACTATATTTGCCCCAGTTGGAGGAAGAGAAGGGTAGGCACCAAGCAAGAATACATTCAACAACCTAAAAAGTAAGATGGCAACACAAGAACCTTTCCAACAACAAGAAGACCTGAACACCCTAAGTCAGAAGAATCATAAGAAGACATCCTTAAATATAGCTTTCTGAAGATGATAGAAATCTTTAATAAGGGAAGGAAAAATTCACTTAAAGAAATGGAGGGAAAGAAAAAAATTGGAAGAAATCAAAAAAATCACTACAAGAAAGTCAAGAAAGACAAAAAAAAATCAAACATGTGAAGCAATCAGTATACAGTTCAAAACTTAAAACTGAAAGAGAAGCAATTCAGAAAACACAAATTGAGGAAATTCTGGAATTGGAAAGTCTGCATAAATGAAGAGGAACTACAGATGCAAGCATGACCAACAGAATACACGAGATGAAAGGAGTCTCAGGCATTGAAGAACCAAGAGGAAATAGATTCATCAGTCAAAGAAAATGTTAAATTCAACAAATTCTTAACAAAACCACCCAAGAAATCTGGGACTCCCTGAAAAGGCCAAAACTAAGAATGATAGGAATAGAAAGAGAAAAATTCCAACTCAAAGGCACAGAAAACAAAATCAAAGAAGAAAACTTTCCAAACCTAAAGAAGAATATGCCTCTGAAGGTATAAGCTTACATAAAACCAAATAGACTGAAATAACAAAAGAGTTCCCTTGACATATAATAGTCAAAACACTAAACATAAAGAATAAAGAAACAATAGTAAGAACTGCAAAGGAAAAAGACCAAGCAACCTACAAAGGTAGACCTATCAGAACTAATCACAGCATCTCAGCAGAAACCCAGAAAGCAAGAATGTCCTAAACAGATGTTATGGAGACACTAAGAGACTATGTATTCAAGCCCAGACTACTATACCCTGCAAAGCTTTCAATCATCATAGGTGAAGAAAACAAGATATTACATGACAAAGCCAGATTCAAATAATACTTATCCACAAATCCAGCCTTACAGAAAGTACTAGAAGAAAAACCCCCAAATCCAAGGACTTAGCTGTAACCCTGAAAACACAGGCAACAGATAAATTCACACCAGGAAACCCAAAGAAGGGACACACACAAGCACTTACAACAACAAAAAGAGAAGAAAAAGAAAGAAAGCAAAAGAAAAGGAATTAGCAATCACTGGTCATTAATATTAGTGAACTCAATTAACCTATAAAAAAACACAGGATTACAGAATAGACAACCTCAAAGACAGATATTACCACAGAGTAAAGGATTAGAAAAAGACTTTTTAATCGAATCACTTTAAAAAATAGGTGTATCTATCCTATTATCTAACAAAATAGATTTCAAACTAAAATCAGTCAAAATAGATGATGAAGGACACTTCAGACTCATCAAGGAAAATCCATCAAGGTGAAGATTCAATTCTGAAAATCTATGCCCCACATAGGTTAAAAACTTACAAAAGTTTAAATCACACATCACTCTATACACTAATATTAAACACACCCACTCTGAATAACGGACAGGTCTGCCTGGCAGAAAATTAACAGAGAAACAAGGGAGCTATCAGATGTTATGACTCAAATGGGATTAATAGACATTTATAGATCATTCCACCCACATGAAAAGAATACACCTTCCTTTCAGTACCTTATGAAACTTTCTCTAAAATTGACCATATATTCAGTCACAAAAGAAATCTCAATAGATACAAAAAAAATATAATAACCCCTGTACCTTACCAAATCACCATGGTTTATAGATAAAATTAAACAAAAAGGCAAATTCTAGAAATCTTATAAGCTTACGGAAACTGAAAAAAGCTTAGTTGCATCATGCCTGGGTCAAGAAAGCAATTAAAGACTTCCTAGAATTCAAAGAAAATAAATGTACAACATACCCAAACTTTTGGGACACTATGAAAGCAGTACTAAAAGGAAAGTTCATAGCACTAAGTGCCTACATAAAGAAAGTAGAGAAATCTCATACTAGTGACTCAATAAAACACCTGAAAGTTCTAGAACAAAAAGAGGCAGACTCACCCAGGAGTAGATGACAGGAAATAAAGAAATTGAGGCTTAAATCATCAGCAGTAACCATCATAGAAAAGAAAGAGGGAAGTATCGTTATGGGCACAGGAGACCACTTCCTAAATATACCAGTGGCATAGACACTGATAGCAACAATAAATTAATGAGACCTTCTCAAATTGAGAATCTTCTGTAAGGCAAAGGGTACAGTCAATAAGAAAAAGTGACAGCTTACTGAATGGGAAATTATTTTTTTACCAACAAGTAGAAAGAAAGCTTATCTCCAAAATATATGAAGAAATCAAGGGACTAAATATCAAAATGCCTAATAATCCAATTTAAAAATGGGGTACTCATCTAAACAGAGAATTCACAACAGAAGAATCTCAAATATAGCAGAAAGACACTTAAAAATTGCTCAATATCACTAGCCATCAGGGAAATAAAAATCAAAACAACTGTGAGATTCCACCTTACACCTGTCAGAATGGCTAGTATCAAAAACACTGTTGATAGCTAGAAAGGATATGGAGTAAGAAAAACACTCCTCCGTAGCTGCTGGGAGTGCAAACTTGTACAGCCACTTTGGAAATCAGGATGGCAGTTTCTCTGAAAATTAGTCTACCTCAAGACCAGTAGTTCCACTCTTGGGCATATGCCCAAAGTATACACACTTATACTGCAGAGACATTTGCTCAACTGTGTTCATAGCAACATTATTCTGATATCCAGAACCAGGAAACAACGTCGATGCTCCTCAAGCAAAGAATGGATAAGGAAAATGTTGTACATTTATACAATGGAGTACTACTCAATGGTAAAAAATAATGATATCTTGAAATGTGCAGGCAAATGGATAGAACTAGAAAGAAAAATCCATCCTGAGTGAGGTAATTCAGACCCAGAAAGACAAACATGGTATTTACTCACTCATAGGTGGATATTTGGTGAAAAAAAACAAAGGATAACCAACCTATAGTCCGTGACCTAAAAGAAGCTAGGTAACAAGGAGAACATGAGAGACATATATAATTTCCTCTGGGAAGGGGAATAGACAAAATCTCCTGAGAAAACTGGGACATGGAGGAGAGAAGGGAGTTTGGAAGGGGAGGAGGAGAAAAGGAGGGGATGGAGAATGAGAAAATGAGGAAATGGGATGGTTGTGATGGGGAAGGACAGAGAGGGAGATCAAGGAAATAGATGTCTTGATTGAGGGAGCCATTATCAGGCTGGCAAGAAACCTGTCACTGGGAAATGCCAGGAATCCACAAGGATGACCCCAGATGAGACCCTAAGCAATAGTGGAGAGGGTGCCTGAAGTGGCCTAAACCTTTAATCAGATTGATGGCTACTTCAATTGTCATCATAGAAACATCGTGCAACAAATGATATTGGCAGATATAGAGATCCACAGCAAAACACTGGACCAAGCTCCTAAAGTCCATTTGCATAGAGGGAGGAGTGATAATGTGAGCGAAGGGCTCAAGACCATGATGGGGATACCTGCAGAAACAATTGACCTGAGCTAGTGGGAGCTCACTGAGTTTTGACTGACAGTGGGGAAATCTGCATAGGTCCAAACCAGGCCCTCTGAATGTGGGTGACAGTTGTATGACTGGGGCAGACTGGGGCCACTGACAGTGAAGCAAGGATTTATGTCTATTGCTTGATATGCCTTTTTAGGAGGTCATTCTCTTTGGAGGGATACCTTGTTCAGTCTAGATATGGGAGGGGGAAGACCTTGGTCCTGCTTCAAATTGATGACTTCTTTGGGAAGCCTCACCTTCTCTGAGACGTGGATGGGAGTGGGGTGGGGGGAAGGTAAGGGGAAAAGGATAAGGGGAAAAAGTAGGACCTGGAATTGGTATGTAAAATGAGAAAAGATAGTTTTAAAAAATAAATAAATTTAAATAAAAGAGAATAAGGAAATTACATGAGAATAAAATATGTTAGAAGTTATTTAGAAGATATGTTTAAATATTCTTAAACATTGATGATAATAACTCAAAATCTAAATTACAAAAATTGCTATCTCAAATCAATTTAAGAATTACATAAATTTGTAAATCCTGTTAGAAAATAAATATTAAGTTTGGTTTATAGTGTCTTTTACATTAGATCATATTTATGACAGAACATCACTCCTACTATGCTTCTAGTGACGTGTCTGGAAAAACTGAAACAACCTATTAAAGTTGAATCCTTACGAATTGCTTGAAATATCAGTATACTATGTCCTAAGTACTAATGCTGTTTCCATATTTGCTTATTAAACACATGTATATGTATAACACATGCACAATCATGATAAGACACACATACATGCAGTGATTTTATAAAAATCTTGTCTATATTCCATTATTTGTATACCATAAGTTATTGCACAATATCAGGAGCAATTAAAATTAGTCAGGTTCCTCAGAGTTATTACGTGCTTATTTTTAAATCTATTTTAATCCTACTAAAACATTTTCCCAACCATAAAATAGGGCACAAATACTGTTAGCATCTTTGCATTATAAACAAGAAAAGAAACCAAATGACTAAGTACTTGCTTAACTACCAATACTTTCACAGTGAGTCTGCAGAAAAGGAGTTTGACCCAAGTATTTTCTCTCTCTAGCAAATAATAAACTCAACATAGAAGAGCAAAGTATTTGCATATTAATAGAAAATCTCACACAACTACTAATTATGACAGTGATGGTGAAATTGTGACTTTATGTACTGGGATTATTAAATTTTCAGGTTCACTGAAACACACGTAAGTTTTCTACCTGCTAAACTTTTTTATTGTTGGTTTTTACTTGGATAAGTAAATTAAAGTAACTGTAGCAAGGGGACCCCAGATGTAGTAATATTTCATTTGTACTTTAATAAATCAAGCTTGCCTGAAGAACAGAACATAAAACAGCCACACTAGTCAGCCACACAGATCATGCCGTGGTAGCACACACCTTTAATCCCAGGAGACACACTAGTTAGCCATATAAGTCAGGCAGTGGTGTTGTACACCTTTAATCACAGCACTAGAGAAGAATACAAGAAGGGATGAGACAGGAACTCATTATCTTTTAGTCTGAAGAGTTGTTAAAGGTAAGAGGTATCTAGTGGCTTGGCTACTTTGCTTTTCTGATCTTCAGAGTGAACCCCAATATATGTCTCTGTGTTTTTACTATCCTTGCTAAATTTGGCACCCAATTTTTGGTGTATGAACTCATGAAAAAGTCACTGGCTCTGTTTGGAGTTGCATGTGGGACTTCAACTCCAACTGGCTATGCTTTCTATTCTTTTTTCAAACCTCTGAGCAAATTTGGGATTTTACTATTATAGCCTCTGTGAAACAATCTCCAACTGCCACCCAAACTCCAGAAGCACATGATCTCCAAACATTACAGGACTCATCCACCCTAGACTGATTGTTTCTGCCTTCGGGCAGCTAACTGTCACACCTGCTATTTCCAAACAATTAACTGTATGTTTTACAGACAGTCTTTCTCTCTCTCTCTCTCTCTCTCTCTCTCTCTCTCTCTCTCTCTCTCTCTCTCTCTCTCTCATTCTCTCTCCACCATGAGTTGTAGATTCTCCCTGAAATTCCTCACTAGGTAGCTGCCTTGAAATCTATTCAGGCTTTTACAGTTCTATTCAGCAGTAATAAGCCTCACATCTTCATCAACTTCATCGGTAGATTTGGTAAGATAATTGGGAATTCTTAAAGGGTGGAATTAGTTGAAGAGAGAATTTTTCACACATTAAAAATAATGGGAAAGCCATTCCAATGGAAGGGTTTGGGTCTCTATGTGATATTCTGCTAGACATTTTGAATATGGAATAATTAATGAGAAGGTATTCAATCTAGATGGGGTTTATATAATGTCAATTGCAAACATTATCAACTTTATCATTTTCTCTTATTAAAAATGTTGGTTAATCTGAGTGCTAAGATACAGACCTTAGAAAAATCTAATAAAACAGGTCACAGAGATATTCAAATGCATACAGAGGAATTTAATGGAGAGCTACTTTCAGCATTGCGTTATAAGAATAGAGAGAAATATCCTAAGATTTTCAGGCAACAAATCTCAGTATATACAGTATCCTTACAGGACTTGCCAAATGGAAGAGGCTCTGTTATATTTAACAGGACTCTTGGGCCAGTGGTAGATTTAAGGAGATTCCAAGAAGCAAAGGTCTCATATATATGCATTCACCTTTTGTGAAACAAATGTTAAACCGTGGTCAGTTTGTAAAATAATTAAACCTTAAGACTGGATAGAATTCTTTAAAGGCATTTTAGGGACAGCTCCACAATTATAATGGAGTAAGGTGCAGAGAAGAAGCTAAGACTATTGAACAATTGAATAAAGCTAGAGGTAGAGAAATATCCCAATATCAAATTCTTGAAGGACAATATGCTTCTATAGAAAGGAATACTGTATATGATGACGAAACTCTGGATTTAAGCCATGCAGGAGCTTTGAATGCTAGCAATAGAATTGCAGAAATAGGAAAGAAAATTGAATCATTTACTAAAGTCATGCAGGGCCTAAAAGAAGACTTTATGAATTTCTTACAAAGATTGATTTCAGCAATAAATAGAAATATGCCAAATTCAGAAACTAGACAAATAATAATTAAAACTGTACCTTTTGAAAATGCCAATTCTCCATGCAAAAAGATAATTAGGTATTAAAAGGCAAAGTCACCACCTTTGGAGGAAAGGATTCATAATACAATTAATACTGAATCTCATGGCCATGACAATGCATGGATAGGAGAGGGGATTTCCAGAGGTTTGAGAAAAAAATCAAAATGTCAAATGTTATAATTTTGGCAAACAAAGTCACCTCAATAGGGATTGTAGACAGATCATTCCTAGAAACAACTTTTCTTTTTTTTCAGAGAATAATCCATTCAAAAGGCCCCTCCCTTCTGGATTATACAGAAAGTGTGGCAACAGCAGTTATTGGACTAATGAATGCAGATCAATAAGGGATATTCAAGGCAATTATTTGCCATCAGAAAACTCCTTGATGGGTCTCTTACAGGCCCCTATGCCAAATCTGTTTTAGTCATTTCATGAATTGTAAAGGAAACTCTTTTCCAGAGCAATTAAAAAACCGAATGCCTCTTGTAAAAAACCAAACATCTCTGAATAATAGAACAGGTATAGAAGAGAGAACAAAATATACAGGAGAAACCATAAAGTGATTATTTTGGCAAACTTCTATAAATGAACAAAGACTAAAATTAAAAGTATGAATGAATGACATTGTCATTGAAGGTCTAGTAGAAAAAGATGAAGATGTAACAATAATTTCATGAGAATATTGGCATCCAAATTGGCCTCTTCAGGATGTAAATGTTCAGTTTTTAAGGACAAGAACTTCTTCTCAAATAAAGCAGAGTGTGTGATGGGTCAAATGTATAGGGCCAGAATAACAGAGAGAAATATTACAACCATATGTGGCTAATGTTGCATGGAATTTGTGGGGATGTGATTTGTTACAGCAATAGAATATTCAGAGTAACACATCCCCAATCTTAGAAACAAACAATAAATTACCATATATTTCTGGGGAAAATATTAGAAATTATCATAAAGAAGAGTCTCTGAATATTCAGGTTGTAGAAGAACAGGGGCAGCAGCTGCTGGTTTTTCAAAGGCACCAACTTCCTTACCTTTAAAATGGTTGACAGATAAATCTACATGGTTTAAACAATGGCCTGTAACAATAGAGAAACTTCAGGCTTTAGCACTGCTGGTATGGGAGCAACTAAATACTCAGCACATCGAAAAATCAGCTAGACCTTGAAATTCTCCTGTATTTGTTGTAAAAGAAATCTATTTAAAAAAGAGGATGGTAGCAGATCTAAGAACTGATAATAAGGTGATTTATCCTTGGGCTCTCTACAGTCTAGCATTCCTTAGCCTTCTTTATTGCCTAAAGGATGACCTCTTATAGTTTTTTATTTAAAAGATTGTTTCTTCACTATACCTTTTCAGGAAAAAGATGGAAAAAATTACCTTCATGTGGCCTACTTATAATAATTCCCAGCCTGCTAAAAGATATCATTGGAAGATTATTCCAAAGGGAATTTTAAATAGCCTTGTTGTGTGCCAATATTTTGTAAATCAGCAATTGGAAATTATATGTAACCAATTTTCTGAATCTATGTTTGCCATTGTATGAATGACATTTAGCTATTTAGTTCAACTGGAGATACATGAGAAAGTATATGTGAAGAAGTAAAGAAAATTTTGCCTTTTGGGGGATTACAAACTGACCCCGAAAAACTACAAAGAACCCGTAATAGATGACCTTAACCCTGAGGACAATATTTGTTGGAAGAGGAGACATTGTCTTCTAGAATTACCTCCAACTGCCCTGGGGGTGGTATCATTTCTATGGGATCCTATAAAAAATAAAATGGTGCAGGACAATCATCTATATTCTGTCAATTATATTTTAAATAAATCCTGATTGGCCGGTAGCTAGGCAGGAAGTAGAGGTGGGGCAATGAGAACAGGAGTATTCTGGAAAGAAGGAAGCTCCTTCCCTAGTACTGTCCAGACACCAAAGCAGGAAGATGTGACCTGCCCTGCTGAAAAAGGTACCATGCCGTGTGGCTAACATAGATAGGAAAATGGGTTAATATAAGTTATAAGAGCTAATATGAAGCCTGAGCTTAATGGGCCAATCAGTTTATAACTTATGGAGACTCTGTGTGATTTTCTTTGACATTTACTGGCTGTGGGAACTGGGCAGGACAGAAACCCCAACAAGCAAGCCCTCATGTTACAGTAAAATGATGGTTAAGTTTCAAGATTACTGTCTGGTTTAATTGCCAATATTCTCAGAGTAGTTGGTAGGGTTTTTCTGATGTTCTTATTTGAAGTACTGGACACAAATACACAAAAGAAGGTGTACCATCACAGCTAACCAAGTTGGAATCATCTTGAACAGCTTGTAACCTAAAAACAATCTTAAAGTATTGCTATCAGCATCCTGACATAGTATCAAACAGGTGGAATTATTGATGTGGGGCCCATCTTCTTCCTGGAAACTTTAAAGATTACTGTAGGAAAATTTATTGTTCATTGTAGGAAATGTAAACATATCCATATAGACATATATTCAACAAAAGGTACCAAAGAGAGAAAAATAGGTGTGTGTAGAAGTAAAAGATTTCCTCAATCCTTTCTTCTTTCTGTCCCATACCAAATGGCTCCTGATATGAGACAGAAACTCTGAATTTTTCCTTTAACAACATGTTTGGATTTAAGGAAGAATATCCATTGTTCAACTCCAAAGCAAGCTTTGATTTTTTTAAGTGAGTTGCAATTATCATTACACATGAAATATGTATGTTTACATAGTAAAATTTGACCATGCAAAAGATATTGGTACCATAAGCCAGATTTTTCTTTACTTGGTGATTCTTGCTCGATAGCTATCTTTTCTTCTTTAGGTATCTAGATGTCCAAGGTCTCTTGACTTTTTGAAGATGGATATTTTCCTGCAAAGATAAGAGCAGAACTCTGCCCCAACACTTATGAAGTTTCCTTGCCACATGTATGATTGCCATTTCTGTGGATGAGCTGTCATTTTTCCTTCTCAAGAGATTTCTCTTTATCAAACCAAATATGTATTAATTTTGATGGTATCCATAGATTTTTCTTTTCCTGTGGAAACAAAAGCAGAACCCTTTCCCCAATGTAGAACATCTCCTGGTTTCCATTCTGAGGTCACCACATCCTTAAAATAAATAGGCTGATTTAATTCAGAAAGTTTCTCTATTACCAATGTTCTCTGCTGCTGTTGTTCCTTTCTCATTAGTAGTAAGAAAAGTCAAGGTTAATAAAATTTTATGCAATCTGTTTCTGTGGTTATTTCCCATTATTTCTGTTTGTTTAACATATCTTTTATATTTTGATTTGATCTTTCTTTTTTTGTTTTGTTTTCTTTTTCAAAACAGGGTTTCTCTGTGTTGCTTTGGAGTCTGTCCTGGAACTAGCTCTTGTAGACCAGGCTGGCCTTGAACTCACAGAGATCTGCCTGCCTCTGCCTCCCAAGTGCTGGGATTAAAGGCGTGTGCCACCACCGCCAGGCTTGATTTGCTCTTTCGATTACTGCCTGACCTGTAGGAATGTTTGGTACACCTGTAATATGCTTTATATTATATTAAGCAAAAACCTATTTCATTTTCTTAAAGACATATGCTTGAACATTGTCTGGCTTTATTTGTTCAGGTATAACCATGATGGCTATAACATCTAGTAAATGCATGATTTCCAAATCAGCCTTTTCTGAGCTCAAGCATTTACTCATTGAAAACTTGAATCGGTGTCAATGGTGTGGTAAACATATTTTAAGTTTCCAAATTCTTCAAAGTGTAACACATCCACCTGCCAGATTTTATTCCTTTGAGTACATTTTTGGGTTACTTCCTGTACGTGTTTGGATATATAAAGAACAAGTAGGGCATCTCCTTATAATCTCCTTATCTTGTTCCATGTAATACAAAACTCTTTCTTTAAACCTTTGCTATTGATATGATTTTTTAAATGAAATTCTGAGATTTTCAGCACATTTCTGATCAGTAATTAATAAATTTCTGCATTACCTTGTTCTAGAGGACATGGCAGACCAGTATAGGATCAGATTTTTGTTATGTATGTGGGACAATTACTATTCCTGATTATATCTTGACTGTGAATGAATAATGAAGTCAATGCTGTGTCAAAATCTGGCACAAATTTAGTGGTTTCAATATGCAAAACAACTTTTTCTGCATATTGTAAATCAGTAACTATACTGAGAGGTTCTTTACAAATCCTTAGTAGTATTAAAATAGCACAGAATTCTGACTTTTGAACAGAATTATAAGGGCTTTGTTCCACCTTAATTAATTCTTGTGATTTGTAACCTGCCTTTCCTGATTTATTTGTATCAGCATAGAATGTATAGGCTCCGTTATTGGTGTGTCATGTACAATGTGGGAAAGGATCTAAGTAGCACTCTTTATAAGATTAATTTAGTCACTTTTGGGATAATTGCTATTAATCTCTCCTAAAAATTATCACAAACTCTTTGGCAGAGTTCATTGTCTTCCCATAAACGTTTAATTTCATCACTAGTAAAAAGGTACTATAATCTCTGCAGGGTCTATTCCTGCTAATTAACAAAGTCTCAATTTTCCTTTTATAATTAATTCAAAGACCCTTTCCACATAAGTTTTTAATTTTTCACTCAGTTTCTGTTGTAAAGAGATGCATTCTAAAATTATATCTTCCTTCTGCCTTAAAATTCCTGTAGGGGAAAATTTGGAG
The DNA here is from genome assembly GCA_004026605.1 of Ondatra zibethicus. NCBI lineage: Eukaryota > Metazoa > Chordata > Mammalia > Rodentia > Cricetidae > Ondatra > Ondatra zibethicus. The sequence goes on from PVIU01009486.1 coordinate 54,959, forward strand.
GGTTATATGACTAGAATGCAGTTAAGATTTGGTTGCACCCAATCCATGTGTGCCTCCTTTAAATTCTCTTCAATCAAAGTCAATTCTCTCTTATCTTCATCTGTTAATTCCCTGTGACTATTTAAGTCTTTGTCATCATCTAAGGTTTTGTTTAAATGAACTATTAAATCAGGTGTTATCCCAACAGTGGGTTGTAGATTGGAAATGTCTCCTAGCAATCTTTGAAAGTCATTATGTGTCCACATTTGGTCTCTCCTAATTGTGCTTTTAGTGTTAATTTTCTGTAAATGTATTTTATAACATAGGTAATAATAGAATCTCCTCTTTGTATTTTTTTCAGGAACAATTTTTAATCCCCATTTAGGAAAAATTTATTTACCACTTTAAACATTCTTTCTAATGTATTTACATTTCAATCAGGTAGGAAAATGTCATTCATGTAATGGTGAACTATAGATTTAAGAAACTGTTTACATATTATTTCCAAAGGTTGACTTAAAAAATATTGGCACAGGTTGTGGACAGTTAGCATTCCCTGGGAAAGGAGCCTTTATTGGTATCTCCTAGGAGGCTAAGAATTATTATAAGTAGGCACTATGAAGGAAAATTTTTCTCTGTCTTTTTATTATAAAGATATAGTGAATAAACAATCTTTTAAATCAATTATTATAAAATGCCATCCTTTAGATAATAGGGATGGCAAATGAATTCCAAATTGTAGAGGGTGCATTGGTTGGATTACCATAATGACCATTATCCATTTTCCAGATTTTATTATAACAATAAATACAGAAGAATTCCAAGGTCTGATTTATTCTTCAATATGGTGGGCATCTAGTTGCTCTGTACCATATTTTCTGAATCCTAGAAGTTCTCTTCTGTTTAAAGGCCATTTTTAACCCATGTTTCTATTTACATACTTTGTACCCATTTGGATATTGAGTACTTGCTGGTTTGTCAGAGGTAATAATGTGATAAGTAGATAAACTTCTTGGTAAGTCATCTCTGACTCTGACCGGTACTAGCAATGCTAAATACTTTGCCTGAATCTCCTCTCCTTGCTTATCAATTTTGACCATTTCCTCAATCAGTTCAAATCTTTTATCACTGTCTTTTTTAAAGCCTGAATCTTTTGAGTTATGAATATTTCTAATGACTTCATCAAATCAATTAATTTCTGGTTCTCATCCTACACATGTGATTCCAATGTATTAAATTTTCCCATTAATGATAACATTTCATCCTTGGATATCATTTGGATGGCATGCAGATTGCTTTCCTGGGGAGATGCTCTATCTGCTATCATCATAACTTTTTATAGATTTTTATTGTCAATTTCAACAGCATGAATCCTTTCAGATAACCTCTCAGTACCCTTTTTTAAGGTTTCATAACCCATTGACATGGATTGTAGTTTGTCAAATTAATGTTATCCCTTTCAATGGAATGAATTCTCTAAGCTACCTTAGTCATAACCATCTGTAAAGACTGCATTATTTTTACAAGTTTCCCATTCTTGACTTTATTATCAATCCATATCTTTAAGGGTATAACATAAAAACAAAGTGAGCCCCGTGATCATAAAAAAAATTATACATAGTAACTCCTGTAATTCTTGCAGATTTTCATCCATAGTAGAAACAACATGGTTGTTAAATTCCTAAATGGTGATATTGTCTTCAATTTTCTTTGGGTTGTTTGCAATTTTCAATTTTATTTATATATTTACTACCCAAATAATCTTACCTCAGTTACAGTTTTTAGAAAATTGTTGTATGTGTAATTATCTATATTGGCCAGTAGTTGTCACAGTTGCGGGTGCAGGGCAATGTGACCTGCATCAATGTGAATACAGTCCGAAAGTGGTTTCTTGGTGGTGGCAGCTTAAACACTAACAATTAAGGGTAATTTATCATTTTCATAAACGGAGAAGGTTTGAGTGGAGCCTAGAGCTTTCAGGGAGTTGTGAGCTACAAGGTTACTGACCTGGGCTTAGGTCACGCCTTCACAGATCCAAACTGAGAACACAAGCCAGAAGACATATCCCCATAGACAGAACTAAGCCTGATAAAAGCACGCCTGGCAGAAATCACAGAAGTCTTTGAGTGGTTGCAGAAAAAAAAAAAAACACTGCTTAGGGCCTATTTTTCTGCGAGGTCCTTGGAGCCAGGCAAGAAGTCTTGTTCCTGTGCTGAGTGGATCCAGACAGCAGGGTGTCTCCAGGCTGCTGGCTTTCTTTAGCGCATTACAGCCTGCCCTCAAGCATCCCAAAACTCAGCCTGCTCCGGGCTGAGGCTGAGAGGTTGGGGAGCCAGCGGGAATGTCCCTGCCACTGGGGCTTCTTTGTACCACCCCACCCTGCAACCCAAGCCCACCTTTTTTGTCTGCTAGGTCCTTGGTGCCCAGCAAGGGGCCCTGCTCCTGTGCTGAGTTGATCTAGACAGCAGGGTGTTTCCCAGCTGGGGCTTTCTTTTTCACATTCCAGCCTGCCCCCAAGCACTCCTTTTCATCTGCATGGTCCTTGGAACCCCCATCTCAGTCTGCTTCAGGGCAGAGGGGATCAGAGAGCCAGCTCTAGTGATGAGGAGACCTAAGAGAGGGCAGACAAAGAAAAACTCCCAAGTACACAGAAAGCCACAGCACAGGTTGGACCAAGACACTAAGACTCTGCTGGCCTCATTTGAAGGAAGAGATGGGCAGGCGCCAATACAAGATTTTTTTCCAACAACCTGAAAAGCAACATGATAATGCCAGAATCTAGCGAACATGCAACAGGAAGACTTAAAAACCCTAACCCAGAAGAAGTAGAAAAAATCGACTTTAAACGTAACCTTATGAAAATGATGAAGACCCTTAAACAGGAAGTGGAAAACTCCCTTAAAGAAATGGAAGAGAAGACAAACAAAAAGTTAGAAGAAATTAATAAATCCCTCAAAGATACCCAAGAAAACCAAGAAAAATCAATCAAACAGGTAAAGGAAACAGTTCAAGACTTGAAAACCGAAATGGAGGTAATAAAGAAAACACAAACCAAGAGATGGCTGGATATGAAAAATCTGGGTAAATGAACAGGAACTACAGACACAAGTATAACCAACAGAATACAAGAGATAGTATATCCTCTCTGGTGCTGAGGATACAATAGAGAAAATAGACTCATAGATCAAAGAAAACAACAAATCCAACAAATTCTTAACACAAAATATGCAGGAAATTGGGGACACCATGAAGACCAAACCTAAGACTAATAAGGGTAGAATAGAGAAAAAGGAGAAGAATTTCAGCTCAAAGGCCCAAAAAGTATATTCAACAAAATTGTAGAAGAAAACTTTCTCAACCTAAAGAAGGATATTCCTATGAAGGTACAAGAAGTTTACAGTACACCAAATAGACTGTTTAAAAAAATATCCCCTCGCCACATAATAATCAAAACACAAAACATACAGAATAAAAAAAAAGAATATTAAGAACTGCATAGGAAAAAAGTCAAGTAACATATAAAGATAAACCTATTAGAATATCACCTGACTTCTCAATGGAAACTATGAAAGACAGAAGGTTCTGAATAGATGTGCTGCAGACACAAAGAAACTATGGATGCAAGCACAGACAACTATACCCAGGAAAGCTTTCTTTCACCATCTATGGAGAAAACAAGATATTCTATGACAAAAACAGATTTAAACAATACGTATCCAGAAACCCAGCCTTACAGAAAGCACTAGAAGGAAAAACTCAACCCAGGGAAGCCAACAACACCTGCAATAGCACAAACATCTGATAACCCTCCATCAACACAACTCAAATAAGGGAAACACACAAACAATACCACCAAGAAAATAAATAACCAGAGATAACAACCACTGGTCATTAATATTGCTTAATATCAATGGACTCAATTCACCTATAAAAAGGCACAGGTTAAGAGAATGGATAAAAAAAAACAGGATCCAACATCTGCTGTTTATAAGAAACACACCTCAACCTCAAAGACAGACACTTCCTCAGAGTAAAGGGTTGAGAAAAGATTTTCCAAGCATACAGACCTAAGAAACAAGTGGGTGTGGCTATCCTAATATCTAACAACATTGACTTCAAACTAAATCAGTGAGAAGAGATGGAGAAGGACACGTTATACTCGTAACAGGAACAATTCATCAAGATGAAGTGTCAATCCTGAATATCTATGCCCCTAATATAAAAGCATCTACATATGTAAAAAATCTGTACTAGAATTCAAATCACACATCAAATCCCACACACTAATAGTAGGAGATTTCAACACTCCTCTCTCAACAATGGACAGGTCAACCAGACAGAAACTTAACAGAGAAATAAGAGAACTAACAGATGTAATGAATCAAAAGGAATTAAAAGACATCTATAGAACATTCCACCCAAACAGGAAAGAATATACCTTCTTCTAAGCACCTAATGGAACCTTCTGAAAAATTGATCACATACTCGGTAACAAAGCAAAGATCCACAGATACAAAAAACAATTGGAATAACCACCTGTGTCTTACCAGATCATCAGGGAGTAAAGCTAGAATTTAACAACAATATTAACCCCAGAAAGTCTATAAACTCGTGGAAATTAAACAGTGAACTACCAAACCACTCCTGGGTGAAGGAAGAAATAAGGAAAGAAATTAAAGCCTCCCTTGAATTCAATGAAAATGATGATACAACATACCCAAACCTATGGGACACTATGAAAGCAGTGCTAAGAGGAAAGTTCATAGGACTAAGTGCCCACATAAAGAAAACAGAGAAAGCTCACATTAGTTACTTAACAGCACACCTGAAAGCTCTAGAAAAAAAAGAAGCAGACTCATACAGGAGGAGTAGAAGATTGGAAATAATCAATCTGAGAGCTGAAATAAACAAAATAGAAACGCAGAAAACAATCTAAAGAATCAAGGAAACAAAGAGCTGGTTCTTTGAGAAAATCAACAAGATGACACTGAGGAAATTCAGAGAATCATTAGGTCTTACTACAAAAGCCTGTACTCCACAAAATTGGAAAATGTAAAAGAAATGGACTTTTTTTTAGATAAGTACCATATACCAAAATTAAATCAAGACCAGGTGAACAATTTAAATAGACCTATAAATCGCAAGGAAGTAGAAGCTGTCGTCAAAAACCTTCCAACCAAAAAAACTCCAGGACCAAATAATTTTAGTGCAGAATTGTACCGGATCTTCCAAGAAGAGCTAATACCTATACTCCTTAATGTGTTCCATATAATAGAAACAGAAGAGTCATTGCCAAAATCTTTTCGTGAAGCTACAGTTACCCTGTTACAAAAACCACACAAAGACTCAACCAAGAAAGAATTACAGACCAATCTCACTCAAGAATATCGAAGCAAAAATTCTCAATAAAATACTGGCAAACCAAATCCAAGAACACATCAAAAAGATTATCCATTATGATCAAGTAGGCTTCATCCCAGAGATGCAGGGCTATTTCAACATATGAAAATCTATCAATGTAATCCATTATATAAATGAACTGAAAGAAAAAAAATATGATCATTTCATTAGATTCTGAAAAAGCAATTGACAAAATTCAACACCCCTTTATGATAAAGGTCTTGGAGAGATTAGGGATACAAGGGTCATATCTCAATATAATAAAAGCAATATACAGCAAGCCAACAGCTACCATCAAATTAAATGGAGAGAAACTCAAAGCGATTCCACTAAAATCAGGAACAAGACAAGGCTGTCCACTCTATCCATATCTCTTCAATATAGTACTTGAAGTTCCAGCAATAGCAACAAGACAACATAAGAAGATCAATGGGATTCGAATTGGAAAGGAAGAAGTCAAACATTTGTTATTGGCAGATGATGTGATAGTGTACATAAGTGATCCCAAAAACTCTACCAGAGAACTACTACAGCTGATAAATACCTTCACTGATGTGGCAGGATACAAGATCAACTCAAAAAAATCAGTAGCCCTCCTATACACAAAGGATAAAGAAACAGAGAGGGAAATCAGAGAAACATCACCTTTCACAGTAGCCACAAATAGCATAAAGTATCTTGGGGTAACACTAACCAAGGAAGTGAAAGATCTATTTGGCAAGAACTGTAAGTCTTTGAAAAAAGATATTGAAGAGGATATCAGAAAATGAAAGGATCTCCCATGCTCTTGGAATGGTAGGATCAACATAGTAAAAATGGCAATTCTACCAAAAGCAATCTTTATACTCAATGCAATCCCCATCAAAATCCCAACAAAATTTTTCACATACCTTGAGAGAACAAAAATCAACTTTATATGGAAAAACAAAAACACAGGATAGCTAAAACAATACTATACAACAAAGGAACTTCCAGAGGCATTACTATCCCTGACATCAAACTCTATTACAGAGCTACAGTAATGAAAACAGCTTAGTATTGGCATAAAAACAGAGATGTTGACCAATGGAATTGAATTGAAGATCTGGATATTAATTCACAATCCTATGAACACCTGATTTTTTGACAAAGATGCTTAAATAGTACAATGAAAGAAAGAAAGCATCTTTAACAAATGGTGCTGGCATAACTGGGTGTCAACCTGTAGAAGAATGAAAATAGACACATATCTATCACCATGTACAAAACTCAAGTCCAAATGAATTAAAGACCTCAATATAAAAGAGACAACACTGAACCTTATAATAGAGAAAGTGGGAAGTAGCCTGCAATACATGGGCACAGGAGCCCACTTCTTAAATATAACCCCAATGGCACAGACAATAAGAGCAATAATGAATAAATGGGACCTCCTGAAACTGAGAAGCTTCTATAGTGCAAAGGACACAGTCATTAAGACAAAATGGCAAACTACTGAATAAGAGAAGATCTTCACCAACCCCACATCAGACAAAAGTCTGATCTCCAAAATATATAAAGAACTCAATAAGCTAGACATTAAAATTCTAAATAACCCAATTAAAAAATAAGGTACTGAACTGAACAGAGAATTCTGAACAGAAGAATTTCAAATGGACAAAGGATACTTAAGGACATGTTCAACTTCCTTAGCGATCAGGGAAATGCAAATCAAACAACTTTGAGATACCATCTTACACCTGTCAGAATGGCTAAAATCAAAAACACAAATGATAACCTATGCTGGAGAGGATGTGGAGTAAGGGGAACACTCATCCACTGCTGGTGGGAATACAAACTTGTGCAACCACTTTGGAAATCAGTGTGGCGGTTTTCCAGGAAATTGGGAATCAACCTATCTCAGGATCCAGCAATATCACTCTTGGGAATATACCCAAGAGATGCCCAATCATACTACAAAAGCATTTGTTCAACTATGTTCATAGCAGCATTATTTGTAATAGCCGAACCTGGAAATAACCTAGATGGCCCTCAATGGAAGAATGGATAAGGAAAGTGTGGAATATATACACATTAGAGTACTACTCAGCAGTAAAAAGCAATGACATCTTGAATTTTGCATGCAAATGAATGGAAATAGTAAACACTACTCTGAGTGAGATAACCCAGAACCAAAAATATGTATATGGTATGTACTCACTCATTAGTAGATTCTAGCCACTAACAAAGGGCATTGAGCCTATAGTTCGCAATCCTAGAAAAGCTAAGTAATGAAGTGAACCCAAAGGAAAGTATATATAGATCCTCCTGGAAATTGGAAGCAGACAAGATCACCTTGCAGAAGTTAGGAGCATGGACATGTGGGTTGGGTGAGGGAAAAGGGAGGGGGGTAGAGAGAAGGGAGAAGGGGAGGGTTGGAGAGAGCTTCAGTGGTTGGTATGTTTGAGATTGAGGAAGGATAGATATGGGAGCAGGGAAGACAATATATTAATTAAGGGAGGCATTGTGGGGTTGGCAAGAAGCTTGGCCCTCGACGGGTTCCCAGATGTCCACAGGGATGTCCCCAGCTAGGAACTGTGCAGTGGAGGAGAGGGTGCCTGAACTGGCCTTGTCCCATAGTCAGACTAATGACTATCTTGAATATCACCATAGAACCTTCCTCTGGTGACAGATGGAGATAGAGACAGAGACCCCCATCAGAGCACTGTACAGAGCTCCCAAGGTCCAGTTGAAGAGCAGAAGGAGGGATAATATAACCAAGGAAGTCAGGACCGTGAGTGGTTGGTCCACCCACTGAGACTATGTGCCTGATCTAATCGGAGCTCACCAAATCCAGCTGGACTGGGACTGAATGAGCATGGGATCAAACTGGACCCTCTGAATATGGCTCACAATTGAGGCAGACTGAGAAGCCAATGATAATGGCACTGGGATTTGTCTCTACTGCATGTACTGGCTTTTGGGGATCCTATTCTATTTGGATGCATACCTTCCTAAGCCTGGATGGAGGGGGGAGGGCCTTGGACTTCCCACAGGGCAGGGTACCCTGCCCTCTCTTAGGACTGGAGGGGGAGGAGGGGAGGGTGAGTGGGGGAATGAGAGGGAAGTGGGAGCAGGGGAGAAAGTGGAAATTTTGATTCTTATTATTTATAAAGTGTAACATGAAGGCCTGCTAGTTGGGGCTTTTGTTCTGCCCAATTCCTACAGTTGGCAAATCCCAAAGAAAATCACACAGAGAGTCTACATTAGGTTATAAACTGATTGGCCCATTAGCTCAGGCTTCGTATTAGCTCTTACAGCTTATATAGCCCATTATTCTTATCTATGTTAGCCACATGGCTCAGTACCTTTTCAGTGGGGCAGGTCACATCCTGCTTCTTCAGCGGTCTGGGCAGAAGTGGGGAAGAATGGGCTTCTTCCTTCCCAGAATTCTCCTGTTCTCATCGCCCCACCTCTACTTCCTTTACTAGCCTATGTACAGTATGTTCTTACAGAAATAATCTCAACTTGGTAACAAAATCCAAACCAATGTGAAAATTTTAAAAGTAGCAGTTGTTTTTACAGTTTAAGTTAGATTCAATAATCTACCTTTTAATCCTATTTCTATATTCCTCCTTATTTCTTTTCAGAGTAGATCCAATAGTCTACCCTTATATCCTATCTATAACCCCCTCTTTTTCAAAGCAAGGACTCTGAATATATTTTTCCTTTGTTCAACTTGCTTTTTGACCATAACCAATTACAACTTTTAACAAACTCCCCTAAACAATAACAAATAGCCATAACCCGTTGAATGATCAAAAATTACTTACCCCACCTCTTGGGAATGTGGGTGTCATACTTTTAAATTTTCTTCCTGCTATCTTGGGGCAATGATATCTTTAGGGGTTCCTGAAAAGGAAAATTTGGGTTAATTTTCAAGTCCTTGGAGGAGTAGATGTATCATTTGTTGTCCAGTCTCTCTGTAAAAGAAAAGTATAGGGCTTGTCTCAAGTCCTGGCTAGAGTAGTCTGTGAGGCTGGATCACCTCAGTAAGACAACTCTAAGTTGTTCTGACCAGTTTGTAGTCTAAAGTCAATATTTAGGTGGTGTTTTTCAGCTTAGTGATGTTATCAGAGTGATGGAGGAATAATGGTTGTGGGGCCCCATCCTTCTTTCTGAGACTTCAAAGGTCATAGTTAGGCATGCTTATGGATCATTGAAGAAAACTGATAAAGACTCAAATTCAAAATCATGTACAGGAAGGTAGATGAAACCTTTTTTCTATAATTCATTAGAACTCTATTTGACCATTAATATTATAACAAAAAGTTTAAGATAAACACACATACACATATAAGTATATATATAAATCTTATGAATGTTGAGATAGTATTTATACCTTAAGAAAAGTTTTTAAAGAGTTAATGTAAAACAAAATGATTATGAGATTTGTGGCAATAAAATAGTCCTTAAATATTTGATTTGTCACTTCAGATTTCTCATTGTTCAGTAGTCTTCAAATTCATTTGCTAAATACTTTTATTCTCCTGAAAAAAAACAAAGACAAAACCAAAACAAAACCTAATCCTAATTTTGGGGAGATTCTCTTTAGGCAAGTTATATCTGATCAAATAAAAAACACTTATGAGCTTATAGGTTAGTTTAGATTAAACCACCATGCTGCTTGATAAATTATCATCTCTTCTAATTAAGAAGTGTCTCTTGTTCAAATTGAATCTTTATCAATTTTAATGGTATCCATAAATTTTCTTCTCCTATGGAAACAAAAGCAAAACCCTGTTACCAACATGTCTTCTTTTCCATCCTGAGGTCAGTTCATCTTTAAAGTGTACCAGCTAATTTAATTCAGCTTTTTCTGTTTTCCAATGTCTCTCTTCAACTATTATTCCTTTCTCATTAGCATTAAGAAAATTCAAAGTTAATAAAGTATTATGAAATCTATTTCTGAGAGTATTTATCATCCCTCTCTTATTATTTGACATATCTTTTTGATTTGATCTTTCAATAACTTCCTGCCCTGTCGCATCATGTGGTATACCTGTAATATTCTTTATATTATAATAAGCAAAAAACTGTTTCATTTTCTTAGAGACTTATGCTGTAGAATTGTCTGTCTTGATTTATACAGGTATACCCATAATAGCCATAACTTCTAGCAAATACATGATTACCAAATCAGCCTCTTCCCAACTCAAACCAGTTTCACATTGAATTCCTGAATAGCTGCTACCAATGGTGTGGTGTACATAATTTAGTTTTCTAATTTCTACAAAGTGGAACACATAAATTTTCTAGATTTTATTTCTTTGAGTACCTTTTGGGTTACTTCCTGAGGGCAGTGGTGCTTGCTTGTATAAAGAACAAGTAGGACATTTTCTTTACAATTTACTTGCCCTGTTGCCATGTATTTAAAAAGTAATTTTTAAACTTTTGCTATTGACATGATATTGTTTATGAAATTCTGAGGCTTCCAGCACATTTCAAATCAATAATTGATTGATTTCTGCATTACCTTGTGCTAGAGGACATGGTAGACCCATATGGGATTAGATGTGTGTTATGTATATGAGATGATTCCTGTTAATTATTATATCTTATAACTGAGAAAATTAAGTCAATTCTGTATCATTTCATATAAATCCAGCAGTTTAAATATGCAAGCCAACTTTGCATATAGTGAATTGGTAACTATGTTGAGAGGTTCCTTAAGATCCCTTAATACCATGAAAATAGCATATAACTCTGATTTTTGGACAGAATCTTATGGGCTTTGTTTCACTTCACTTAAACTTTCTGATTTGTAACTGGTCTTTCCTGATTTATTTTCATCATTATAGAATGTAGGAGCACCTACTGTGTTCCATACAATATAAGGAAGAATTCTCTGTGTTTTTTGTTTGTTTGCTTGTTTTTGTTTCTTTTTTGGATATTTGTTGTTAATATCTCCCCCAACCCACCCCAAACTGAACTTACTACAAGCTCTTTGCTAGGGTTCTCCTTATGTCAGTTCCATCATTAGTGAGTGGTACTGCAATTTCTATTTCTGCGAATTGATGAAGTCTCAATTTTCCTTTTAGAATTAACTCAGAGACCTTTTCCACATGAGTTTTTAATATTTTCTGTTTATATAGTAAAATTTTCTATTCTAAGGTTAAATCTTCCCTCTTTTCTAAAATTCCTGAAGGGGAATGTTTGGAGACTAATTTGACCAGCATGTAGTTAAGCTTCAAATCCATATGATACAAATGTAGCTTCTGTAATTTGTCTTCCACCAAAGCCAATTTTCTCTCAGATTCACCTGATAATTTCCTGAAACTATTTAAGTTCCTATCACTATCTAATAATGTTTTGTTTAAATTAATCATGTTATCAAAACTTATCCTAGTAGTGAATCATAGATTTAAAACATCTCCTAGCAATCTTTGAAAGTCATTAAGAGTCTGCAGTCAATCTCTCCTAAATTGATCATTTTGGAGTCTAAATTTTTATAAGCCTATTTTATAGCTTAGATAATTAATAGAATCTTCTCTTTGTATTTTTTTCAGGAGCAATTTATAATCCTCAACAAGGGAAAATTTTCTTTACTTCTTCAAACACTCTTTCTAAAGTGCCTGTATTTGAATCAGCTAATTAGATGTCATTCATGTAATGGTCCACTCTAGATTGAGGAAATTGTTTATGTGTCATTTACAATGGCTGTCATACAAAATATTGGCACAGGATGAGGCTATTTAACATTTCTTTAAGAAGAACCTTTCATTGATATTGTTTAGCATACTGAGAATTATTATAATTAGGCCACGTGAAGGCAGTTTTTTCCTCCTTTTTCTTGTAAATATATAATGAAGAAACCATCTTTTAAATCAATAACAAAAGAGTCCATCTTTTAGGTAATATAAAAGGCAAAGGAATGGCATACTGTAGAGAGACCACAGGCAGAACCACCTTATTAACAGCTCTTAAACACATTATCATTCTCCATTTTCCAGATTTTTAAAATAACAAATGTAGAATTCCAAGGGCTGGTTGATTCTTTAGTATGCTGAGTATTTAGTTGCTCCTGTACCAGCTGTTATAGTCTGCAGTTTCTATTGTTAAAGTCCTTTGTACAGCCCACGTAGGTTTATCTGTCAACCATTTTAAAGGTAGGGCTGTTGTTCCCTTTGGAAAATCAGCAGCTGTTGTGCCCTGTTCTTGTACAACCTGAATGATCAGTGACTCTTCTTTATAATATCTTTTAATATTTTTCCCAGAAACATACATTAATTTATGGTTTGTTTCTAATATTTGGGGAATGTTAATCTGAGTATTCCATTGTTGTAACAAATCACATCCCAATGAATTCATTGCTATGTTAACAACTTTAATATTCCCCTCTATCCTTCCAGTGCTATATATTTGACCCATCTTGTACATTGTTTTACCTGAGATAAAGTTCCAATTCCTAAAAGCTGAACATTTATCTCCTGAAGAGACCAATTTGTATGCCAAGATTCTGATGAAATAATTGCTACATCCACACCTCTTTCTATCAGACCTTTAACGACAATGTTATTTATTCATATTTTTAATTTTGGTCTTTGTTCATTTATAGAAGTTTGCCAACATATACTCTTTATGGTTTCTCCTGAAATTTTTGTTCTCTTTTCTATAGCTCTTGTATTATCCAGAATAGTATGGTTTCTTACAATAGGCATTAGATTCTTTAATTGTTCTCAGGAATTCCCTCTAAGATAGCAGGAAATGAATGAAATGGATTTGGCAAAGGGGGTTGTCAGAGAGCCCTCAAGGAGTTTCCACACAGCCAAGGATTACGTTGAACATCTCTTGTTGATTTACATTCTTTAATCCAATGCCTGCGTATGACACACCTTTTGTGTAATTCAGAAGGGAGGAGCATTCTGTTTGAATTATGCTTATAAAAAAACATTGCTTCTAGGTATGCCCTATCTACATTCCCTTTTACAGTGATTTTTTTTTTGCTACAATTATAACACTTGACATTTCAATTTTTCTTAAAACCTCCGGAAATCACCTCTCCTGCTCATACATAATCATGGACAATATTGATTGTATTTCATATCCATCCCTCCAAGGGCACTGATATTGCCTTTAGTGGCCTAATTTTTTTTTTGCATTGAGAATTGGCATTTTCAAAAGCCACAGTTTTAATTATTATTTGTCTAGCCTCTAAATTTGATATCATTGTATTTACTGTTGAAGTCAACCTTTGTAAGAAATCCATAAAGGCTTCCTTTGGACCCCATATAACTTTAATGAATGACTCAATTTTCTCTTTTCTAATTCTCCAATTCTGTCCCAAGTATTCAAAGCTGCTGTACTGCATAAATCCAGGCTGTGGTCATCATATTAAGATTGGCTTTCTATAGAATCATAATCTCCTCCAAGAATTTGGTCTATCTCTGGCTTTACCCATTGTTCTATAGTCTTAGCCTCTTATGTAAGCCATATCCCTTATAACAATTGTGGATCAGGCTCTAAAACAATTTTAATCAAGTATATCCAGTCTATAGGTATAATTCTATTACAAACTCACTATGTGTTTATCATTTGCTTCACAAAATGTGAAAGAAGACTATTGCTTCCTTGAGTCTCCTTAAATCTAAAATTGACAGAGGAGCTCAATTCGCTATTACAGAGCCTCTATCATTTGGCATTTCCTTTAAGGTTAGTCAATATATCGTGTTGGTTGTTTGAAAAATCGTAGGCTGTTTCTCTCTAACCTTATAATGCAATGCTGAAATTGGTTCTCCATTAAATTCTTCTGTCTGGATCTGATAATCTCCATGACCTGCTTTATTAAGTTTTTCTAAGGCCTCTATCTTGACAGTCAAATCAAACAGCTGTCTAAGAGTTAAACTAAGAATTATCAAAATGACAACAAGTATTGCAAAGATAATTAACTGATGTGGAATTTCCCTCTGTATGTTGTGATTATCATTAATGAATGAAGAACTGCTTTGAGCCTATAGTAGAGCAGTGTGGGGCAGAGCAGAGATAGACAGGGAAGACTAGACTGAATGCTGGGAGAAAGAAAGGCAGAGACAGCGAGAAGCCATGAAGCCACCACCAGAGACAGATGCTGGGAACTTTACCTGGCGAGTCACAGCCGGGTGGCAATACACAGATTAATGGAGATGGGTTAAATTAATATGTAAGAATTAGCCAATAAGAAGCTAGAGCTAATGGGCCAAGCATGATTTAAATAATACAGTTTCTGTGTAATTAGTTTGGGGCTAAGTGGCCAGGAACTACTAACTAGTGGCCTCCTTACTACAATTAACAATATGTCAATCCCAGTTAAGTTGATTTTCCCTTCATTTAGTTGTTCTATTTTTAAATCATGCATTACATAATCATCCAGAAATCTAACTTTCTCTATTATAATTTTGTTTCCCATTTTTTAACGTGGGGGAAAAACTTCCTTTTAAAATAATTCTTCTCTTAAGAATTTCCAATTTTCTCACCTAATCTGATACCAATGATGATGAAAATATGAGGCTTATTGCTGCTTCATAGAACAGTAAAAACCTGACTGGATTTCTAGGAAACTGTCTTGTTTGGTAGCAGCCTGAGAAGGGAGTTCAGGGAAACCCCACCAGGAGAGAAGAAAGGAAAACCTAGCCGGTAGGATGGTGACTCCAGCCATGTGTAGCTCCGATCCATGTCAGTCGCTGTAAAGCCACAAGCAAGCAGCTTTTTCAAAATTTCATACCCCAAATGCTGGGCACTAAATATAGCATGAATAATGAAAAACCAGAGACAGATCTTGGGGTTCATGCTGAAGGTCAGAAAAGAAATACAGCCAAACCATTAGAGGGTTCTTAAATCTACAAATTCTGCAGACTGAAAACAGAGTGAGTTTTTGTCTCATACCACCTTATACTCTTCTCTAGTGCTGGTATTAAAAGCACACACCACCACCACCCAGCCTCTATGGTTAACTAGTGTGGCTGGTACATTTAAAGGTGTGGCCACCAGTGTCTGGCCTATATGACTGACTAGTGTGGCTAGCTTTGCACTCTGATCTTCAGGCAAGCTTTATTTGCTTAATCATAAATAAAGTATCACCACAATTGCCCAATTTTTACAAGATTATAGGTACTCTGATACCTAAACCATATAAATAGCCAACAATAGAAGAGAATTACAGATCATTTTCTCTTATAAATATAGATGCAGAAATCTCAAAAACATACATAGAAAAAGAATATAAGAACATATCAAAAAGATTATCCACCATAATCAAGTAGGCTTTATCCCAGAGATGCAGGGATTGTACAACATACAAAAATCAACAAATTCAATCCACCATATATACAGACTAAAAGACAAAAAGCACGTTATTATCTCATTAGATCAAGAAAAGGCCTTTGATAAAGCCAGACATCCCTTCATGATAAACTCCTGGAGAGATTAGAGATACAAGGGACATATCACAAAATAATAAAGTTGATTTACAGCGACCCCCCCACAGCCAAATTTAACATAAATGGAGACAAACTCAAAGAATTACCACAAAACTCAAGAAGACAATGTTGTCAACTCTATTCATATCTATTCAATATAGTACTTGAAGTACTAGCTAGAAAGGTTATGAAAACTGAAATACACCTAAGGAATACAAACAGGTAGGGAAGAAATCAAAGTATCATTATTTCTACAGTATATGATTTTATATATAAGTGTCCCTAAAAATGCTACCAGGAAGCTTTGACAGCTGATAAACACTTTCAATGAAGTAGGAGAATACAAAATTAGTACATAAAAATCAGCAGCCTTCCTATAGATAAATGACAAATGGACTAAGAAAGAAAAAAAGGAAACAAAAATATATAATATCTTGTGATAAATCTGACCAAGCAAGTGAAATATTTGTATGGTAAAAGCTTTAAGATAATGAAGAAAGAAATTGAAAATATATCAGATGACAGATAGATCCTCCATGCACATTGATTGATAGGATTAACATATTAAAAATGGCCATCCTACCAAAAGCAATCTACAGATCCAGGGTGATCACCCCAAATCCCAATAAAATTCTTTACAGAATTTGAAAAGAAATACATTAGCTTCATATAGAAAAACAAAAAACTCAATAGCTAAGGCTATCATCAATAATAAAAGAATTGTTGAAAGCATCACCATCTGCTATCATATTAAACTACATAGCAATTGCAATATAAAAAGCATATTTACATAAAACCACACATGTTGATCAATGTAATCAAACTGAAGACTCAGACATAAGTTAATATACCTTCGGTCAACTGATTTTTTATAAAGAAGACAAAAATACATACTGGAGAAAAGATAGAACATTCACCAAATGTTGCTGGTGAAACTAGATGTCTATTTGTAGAAAAATGCAAATAGATTAATACTTATCACCCTTTACAATATTCAACTCCAAGTGTATTAAAGACCACAACACAAAACCAGATACACTGAACTGATAAAGGAAAACGGGGAGAATAATTTTAAGTTCATTAGCACAAGGAAAGACTTTCTGAGCAGAACACCAATAGCACAGGAAGTGAGAACACCAATTAATAAATGGAACTTGATGAAACTAAAAGCTTCTGTATATCAAAGGAAACTATCATTCAAACAAGGCAGTAGCCTAGACAATGGGAAAAGATTTTTGCTAATTACACATCAGATAGGGGACTAATATCTAAAATATATAAAGAACTCAAAACTGGACATCAAACAACAAACAAACAACTCTCTTAAAAGTGGATACATATCTAAATTCTCAAAATAATAAACAATTATCAATGAGAAGCACTTAAAGAAATATTCAACATCCCCTGCCATTATGGAAATATAAATCAAAACTAAATAAATAAATCTAGATATCATCTGACACATTCAAATGGCCAATAGAAATAAAAGAGATTATTTACTATATATTATATTATATGAATATTTACTACATATTAAAAATAATATGGTATAAATCATGAAGGTGAGGGTGTGGAGTAAGGAGAACATGTAACACCTATCCATGGCTGGTGGGAGTACAAACTTGTGCATCCATTTTGGAAAGCAGTATGGCTGTTTCTCAGGAAGCTGCCCATCAAATCTACCTTAAGATCCAGCTAAACCGTGTTTGGGCATAAAACTTAAGGAAGTGTCACCCTTCTACAGAGACACTTGCTCAGCCATTTTCATTGCTGCTCTTCTCATGTAATAGACAGAAATTTTAAAGAGCCTAGATGTCCATCAAATGAAGAATGGATAAAGAAATTGTGGTACATCTATACATGGAATATTAATCTTCTGTTAAGCAGTGAAATCATGAAAGTTATAGACAAATGGATAGAGCTATCAAAACTCATCTTGAGTCAGGTAACTCAGACCCAGAAAGACAAATATAAGAATAAACTCAAATGTAGATGTTAGGTATTAAGTCTACAGTATATTTGCAACAATCCATTTAATCACAGAGGTCATGCATAGATAAGTGAATAGGTAGGAAATCGGATCTCTCTAGGAGGATCCTCAGGAAGGAGAAGTAGAATGAATAGTTATGGGGGATAGAAATGGGAGAATTAAACAAGGAGGGGGATGATAAAAGGAGCAAGTTATGGGAACGTGGAAAAAGGATGCTAAAATTAGGGTCTTTTAGTGGGGTCATATGGAAAATTAATACAGTAGACGCTTTCTAAAATATACACACATATAAAGGCAATCTGAATGAAATTACCAAATAACAAGGGACAGACATACATCTGCTACCAAAGGAAGCTTCCAGTACTGGGTTTGGGTTACATTTAGTTGTGTTGTGGGACAAAGGGTCCCATGAAAACGCCCAATCAACCCAGGCTGTTGCCCAGACTAAAGGTTTTGTCCAAAAACTAAAGGTAATGACCTATTGCTGGAGATGACACCTACACAGCAAATTGAACATGGAGAAGTTTAGTTGGTGCCTACCTAGAGCCTTCATCCCTACTAGTGTTCATGGTACCGGAAGGTTCTCTGCATGTTACCAGAGGAAAAAGGTAAATATCAAAGCAGCTAAAAAGCATTTGATACACAATTGTGACTCATTTACCTGCAAAATACACTGATGCAATAGTTCCATTAACCTTTGGGAATATCCAACTATCATTGGATTGTATTTGAGGCTTACTCCATGAGATGGTACTAATATCCAACCCTGCTTGAGTAGGCAAGAACTAGAGACCAGATAGGTTAGGGACTAGGGAAAACCAAACACTACTCTTCTAATAAAAGAACATTACAATAAGGACTCTGATTTATATTCTGTCTTACTCACAGATCAGTACCTTTCTCAGACATCATCAGAGATGGTTCTTACTGCAGGAAATGAGAACAACTGCAAAGATGACAGGTGGAAAATATGCAGAGAGTAAGAGACCTCAAAACACTGAACCCTAAATGGGATGTCTTCACTACATCCATCCCCTTCAGGGATAAGAAATTAAATAGAAAAGGAAGCAGAAAGATTGTAAAAGCTAGTAAGGATAAAGATACCAAAGGAGCAGTGCCTTCTAGACACACAGGAACAAGGCACATATGGATTCTCAGAGACCGAGGTAACATACAGGGCCTGTGTAGGTCTGCTCCAGGTGGGTTCCTAGCACATAGAGAAGTGGAAAGGAACACTAACCAAGAAGCAATGGGCAATTGAAAGCCACTTGCAAATCAAAATCTGTTCTCTTAAGTAGCATCTCACTGAATATAGAAACCAGTCTTAAAAGTAAGCACCATGCCTAGCAGTAGATGGCCCATATAAAACAACTCAATAGCATCAATAGCATCTTTGTAGGTTTTGTCTCATAAGATTTAGACAGGGCATTTTTAAACTTTTCATGTCTTTGTGTATATATTATGGCTTTAGGCTTTGTGATTTTATGGGATCTCATGTGTATGAATATGTGTGTCTCTCCACCTACATGTATATCTTGTGCTTTTACTTTGGCTCATTTTTTTTTGCTCTTGTTTGTTGGCTGTGAATTATTCTGATTTGTTTGTTCTTTTCTGTCTTGTTATGTTTATTTTATTGTTATTGTTTTGATATCTATTTGTTTTCTGGTGAGGAACAGAAACAGAAATCTGATGAGAGAATGTGGGAGGAATATCAGAAGGATTGGGGAAGGCAAATCATGATTAAAATATATTGTATGAAAAACATCTATTTTTGAAAAAAGCAATCTAGAATTCTGAAAATGCAATTGGATAAATACCAAGGGTCAGGTGTGCCAGTCAGCTTCTCTGGATGGCCTCCAGGTATTCCCTCATCCCTAGGTCCCTCTCTGAAGGATTTCTCTCATGCTCTAAAGGGTAACAATGACAACACAAAGGAAAAACCTATAAAAATTCAAAAAACTGACCTCAGACTGTTTTAACCTTAGTCACTACAGTAATTGTAAACAAACAAACATAAGGAAGCACTGAAAATCATACACAAAAGTGAGAGGCACACCTTCAAGAAATAGTATGTTGTGTGTCACTCCTTTCCACTTCAACTCTAAAATGTCAGCACACACCATCCATGTTGTTAAATCAGAAAGCCGTCTGAGTCCATTATTGTTTAGATATTGATAGAGTAGTTTGCTCTAGAGAATTTAGTTTAGACAACTAAATTAGATATTTATAGTGTGTGCATCTCCAATAGAATGGTGAATATTTGACAGCAGAAATTGGTGATTTCAAAGTGTCAGAGGAGGGATTAGCAGATATCATTTCAAGTGAACATAAATAACCAGGCTGGGATAAAATGAAGATGATTTATTTTAATCCTCAGTCATACTGAAAACTGCCATTTTTGTTCCTGATGCCCTGAATTCTCCATTCTGTGCCTTAGATTTATCTATTTCTTAATTGTTCTCTGCTCTATCGGGTCTCCAGAGAATTCTTGAATAATTGAAAAACTTTTATCTCCCCAGTGGTTAAGCTCTGGTCACAGCAGGACTGATACAGCTCAGTGAATGAATCATTGTGTTCATGTAAAGGTGTCATATTTTAAGATGGAAAGGTGTACATTGATACCATGGAGTCTACCACTTAGTTAATTACTTTAAATCATATTTATAATGCAGTGGGTTTTTACCCTGGTGCCAGATGTGATAGCATGGCATTAAAATCTAACATAGATCTGACCTGGTATCATGATCATAATTCTTTTTCCTTCTAAGTTTATAAACTAGCAGTTAACCCTTAAAATTACATTATAAAAACCAAGTGTGCTGGAGGGTGCATTGCTCATAGGATCATTGCTTATTCTCTTATTTACTTATGCATGAATATTCAAAGAAATAATTTTGGATACCTTAGTTAAACAAAAGATGCTGTAGGAAGCCTTACGAAGGTGGAAAACTAAAGCAGGCCTCTCACCCCACATCGGACAAAGGTCTGATCTCCAAAATATACAAAGAACTCAAGAAACTAGACATTAAAATTCTAAATTACCCAATTAAAAAATGGGGTAATGATCTGAACCAAGAATTCTCAACAGAAGAAATTCGAATGGCCAAAAGATACCTAAGGTCATGCTCAACTTCCTTAGCGATCAGGGAAATGCAAATCAAAACAACTTTGAGATACCATCTTACACCTGTCAGAATGGCTAAAATCAAAAACACCAATGATAGCCTATGCTGGAGAGGATGTGGTGTAATGGGAACACTCATCCATTGCTGG